>JAJKFY010000320.1:0-135656 GCA_021066465.1 Trichoderma asperelloides
CCCCCCCCCCCCCCCCCCCCCCCCCCCCCCCCCCCCCCCCCCCCCCCCCCCCCCCCCCCCCCCCCCCCCCCCCCGCTTATTTTAAAAAAAGAAAACAAGTATTTTAATTATTTTTTTCACTATTACTATTTAATACTTAAGAAAGGGTTAAAAATATAGTAAAAATAATATATAAGGTATATTAATATTTTATTAAGAAAAACAAAGAAATTATTACTGTTTTAAGCTCGTCAAATAGTAAAAAGCAATTTTAGAGTTTTCTATTGCCTTCTTGAGGTTCTTAGCTATTAAAGCAGGCTGACTTTATAATCAGATAATGCTACGACCATGTGGGCGGTCTCATGGTGCTAGCGACGTACAGGGAAATACAGAGGAAGGTGAAGAGGTCCAATTAGGGTGCACGATAGTAGCGGCATAGCAACGAGGCAGTAAGAGACAAGTAGTGACTGTATTAATCTCTGAGGAGCTAGGTTTCTTCTTCCATACAGGCAGCTGAATTTTATATAAGGTCCTCCATGGCCACGTGACCACCCCAGATACCCTCTCTGTCCCTGGCACATGGAGACGTTTGACGCCACGATGCACACCGGCCACACGCATGACTAGAACAACGAGGGTTCTTGTTGTTGTCAAAGTTCACCAGAACCATTAACAAAGGTATTATTATTCGCTCAGGGCTCTAGTATATAGTATATCAATTTGTCCAGATAGATACTCTTTCTAATGCTTATCTTAAACCACCTTCTAATACTTATATATTAGCTATAACTCGTATTCCTTACTAACAACTGAATTACCTTATTTTACAAACAGACATACCCTATACCAGTTTCGCTGATGCTGATCTCGAATGTCACACAAACAGCAGGTCGATCGCAAGCGGCCGCGGCAGACTTGGCGCAGCTGAAATCTTCGATGCCGAAGAAAAGGGCGCCCTCAAGGGCTTAAAGGCTGCTCTGGACACTCGTGGTCCTTCCAGAAGCCCTATCGCAGTTCGCCTAGACAACTTAGCTGCCGCGGGTTGCCTCCAAGGCACACCTTCAGACTCCTCGCAGGATGTCTTCCTTGAATTCCAAGCTCTCACCGCAACGCGCCGAGCGATAGAAATCCGCTGGGTCCCTAGCTATACGAAAATACTAGGTAACGAGGAGATAAATGCCCTAGCTAAAGAGGGATGCTCCTATCCCGAACCCGATGATGCCCTTCCAACGCTGGCTCACCTATAGGACGCATTCAAGTCCTGGTGGGAAGAGACTTCGACTTATTCATCCAGTTAGCGGAGGCAAGCACGTTCTTTAAGCGCATTTGCCTCCGCTATTGATCACGAAGCACTTGCCTCGTTCTATTCTTTTCACCTGTCTTTTCTTTGTATTATCACCCTCGTTACCTTTCTCCTTTTTCTTTTATCCAGTGCAATCAGCTTAACAGCGCTTGAACGCCTCAAGCCAGTCGCGCCTGTTTTTAGCCGTTCAGAATGCGGCGCATAAGAAAATCCTCTCTTGAGGACATATTTTGGCAACAACTACCACGCCTGCGCATCTACTGACGGATATCAAGCTTGACTTAAAGTGCCTTCGAGGCATTGAAATGGTGGATGGTGGTTTGTTGATGGAATAGAGATCTAGAGGTTCTCGCGTGACTATGAGCATACGTCGGCGATAACTAAGGTCAGACCCACTTTCGCGGCCTTACCATCTACCCGGAATCTGATTTTATCTTGTATTTAACCATTAGCTTAATACATCTTGCGCCCTAAAAGGGACAATAATAGTATATTACCTGTAGACGAAAAACGCAATAACTATCTCAAACGCTATAATATCATGGGCCTGCTGGTTCACTTACCCTCATAGCGTCACGACCTCATGATATAATGGCGATATAGTATGGAGATCTGATGTCATTGTATTGTAATTAGATGACTGCCTTGCTTTAACCTGTCTGTGATGGACTCATAAAATTGTACTGTCATGGTGGCTCTCGCCCCGCACCAAGTTACACAGCTACCTGTGATGTTGAAGTGCTCGCAAGACTGAGACATTTCACTAAAGAAATTTTAGCCCGGTAAATGCGCGATGATAACTTGGCGCCTCAATATCAATCGCTACTGCCTATCAGCCTTGTCACTATTCTTCTACTGCTACTTTTCCCCGGCATTTACTATTTGCTATAGGCTTTATTACACTCCTCTGATTCCCTCCTCTAGGACCGTAATAATTCTCGAGAATTCGGATATATATATATGAATTTTCCCTCAACTAAGCCTAAAAGTGTCTGAGTTAGGCTTCGTATCGGAAATTCATATTCTCTCTGTCTGTGAGATCCATAAATCCTGTTTGAGCAGCTTCGCTCTCTACAACATGGCGAATGGCGTCTCTCTTTCTATTCAGTCTCAAGAGGTACCATCGAAAGGCACCGAACAACAGAAAGACAAGAGACATCATAGATATGACAATCTTAAACGTTGTAGGATAATGGATCTTCTTTTCTGGTCCAAATACCAGAAGCGGAGCCACGCCGTTCGAAATACAGTAGGTCGCCCAGACAAGTCCAGCTGTAACAGCCTTCTTGGTATAGCCAGCCGTATTAGCAGCCATAAGAGTCAGCACCATTACTAGTGCGTTTGCAAAGACTGTGAGAATAAAGAATCCCCAGAGGGGTACGGCACGATTCTCCCAATCAGACTTCCATATCATAACGCTGCCAGCAATGACAGGGAGACAAGTCAGCATGCCAAGCAAAGTGCGAGTGTTCTTAATAAACGTTGCTATCAAGCCGCTTCCTAGTACCCAAATGAAGAGCGTCACGCCAGCAGCGCCAAGGAAAAGGGTTGACCTGAACGAAGTGTACTGGAAATAGTTTAGCGACTTTACGTTCTAGTTTCACATAAAACAGGCTACTACTTACACCAAACGATTGAACAATAATAGAGCCGAAACCGGTGGCGGCGCCATTGGTAAGACTAGTAGTAAAGACAATAGTGATATAGAAGTATGTCTTAGGGTCTGTAAAGACCTCTCGAACCTGCTCGAGCTTTACTGTCTTATTTTCGATGCCGGTCTGGTCAGCCCTTAGTCTCTCTACCGCGACAATCTTCTGCCTTTCTGACAAGAAGATGGCGTTTACGGGGTTATCGGGTAAGAGAAACCAAAGAGCGATAGCCCAAAGAGAGGTCAAAGAACCGATAATAATAAATTGGTATTTCCAAGGACGTAAACTCCCCGAGATATGGCCGATGGCGTAAAGGAGCAAGGATCCGACAAGCACGGCTATACCAGAGGCAGAGTACCAGATAGCATACCTTAAAGGCACTTCACTTCGCTTATACCACATAACTGTAATAAGAGAGAAGGCTGGAGAGACACTAGCTTCGGTGAAGCCAAGGAAAAATCGCTGGACATAGAGTCCCTGGTAAGACCGAACGGCTGAGGTGCAGATCGTGACTCCGCCCCACAAGAACATCTAAAGGTCAAGGTTGTCAGCATCTTCGTCCGATTTTGTATTTCTATAGTAACATACAGTGATGGAGACATATTTACCAATGGGGAACCTCTGGCATAAATATACACCAGGAAATACTGTAGTTACGCGAGTTGGTTATTTGTGTTTAATACGTTTCGTACGGTTTTGATTGTAGGAAACTTACACCCGGCCAAAAAACCCCAGAAGAAAATGAGAGAAGCATATGAGTAACGCTTGAGATCAATTGCAGATTCGCCGTGGAGAGTTTCACTGTTATACGTTACGCTGAGTCAGTGAAATTGTAATACGTGGAAGAAGGATGGGGATGGTACAACATTTGAAATAGATCCAGATCTTCTATAATACCAAAAATGGCAGCACCGGTCAAACATGACTTGTCCATGTATTGTAAAGCAAATGTGAGGAACATGAGTGGGATGAGAAAGAAGTCGATAAGGCGCAGTGTCTTGCGTTCCTCCCGAAGCGTAAACTCTGTAACCAACCTGGTGTTTACCAACTGGAGAGCTGTGTCCCGAGATCCAGTAAATTTGACCGGTTCCTCGAGACCATGTCCACATGTTCCATTAATCACTATCGTTGCCTGCTCTCCTTGCTTTTCTGGACTGTTGTGGTTGGCCATGACTACCAATGTGAAGACAGCGATTGAACACAAGGTCAAATATATGAGTAGAAGTAGAGTTGGGTAACGATTTCAACTCTCAGATATTGAACACGATTGAACAAAGACGATGGAATTGGTATTTTTTAAAGTAATCTGATGACCTTAGCTCTCTTTTCTGTCCCCCCTTGCCTGTTGACCAGGATATGGTGGTCCAAGTCCAACCAATCGTACTATACACTAAGCTCGGCGCCACTCGGCCAACATGCATATCTCCACACCATCTTGATCGCTGCGATGAGGGGGAATATAGGTTCCCCAGAATCCAAATTCCGAGGAGTCACGGCTTTAACAATTTCCAATTTCGGTACCGGCGAGACAAGCTCAGACAAAATGTAATCGGTACCTAAATTCCAATTTCGAGTATGAAGAGCCCGTAATCATCGGTGCCGAGTCGGCAAAGCGGATGATTAGATGTTTTCCTGCCGCTCAATGGGAGAGAACTGGGATACATGCTTGTATTGAACTTTAAAGCAATCATGCCGCCATCCTATCATGGGTTGATTCGGCTAAGAGAATGTCCCGCTGTAGTGAAAATCCTCACCGTGGATCATGCTTGAACCCGCACCAAGCGATGCCCAATCGCGCCCTCAGTGTCGTGGATTCTATGACACTCATAGAATACGAATATCAAAAACCCGAGGTTGTTCGAGAACCTAGGTTAGTTCCACAGACTACTTTCAGCTCAGAGCCGCTCAAGACTTCTGTTCCTCTAGCCCTTCAAGTCCCTCAAGGCATATGCCACATACCACACGCGACATCGGTATCGGGATGGTACAAGAGCTCAGTCGCATAGAACACAAGACTGATAGCTAATTGATATGCGATTAATAGATTGTGATGCCGAATTCCCAAGGTTAGCCGCCTGATTCCCTTACCTCCTCTTCCAAAGCGATGATTGAGTCTAGGTATTTGCAAATGGAGCCATAAGATTGTCATTGATAATTCAGGAGAACATTGAATCGGCTAGCTTCGTAAATTAAGGGTGCCATATTTGGGCATTCCAGGACTGCGTTTTCTTGATTGAACTCGATCGAGCCCCCAAAATCTTGGCCGATAATCATAGGAAAGCTGGAAAGGGAAAGGTCTTCGCATGCAAACACATCTCGTCCCAAACTTAGCAGAGCTTGACGAAATCAAAAGATTGAACGTACCTTCTGTTGAAGAGACTTCCTGTAACTCTTTGGCAGAATGAACACAAGGATCATTCTCCCCTTGTAATTGCTCTTTCCACCACAAGAAGCAATCAAATACTATGCTCATTGACGAACGCGATTGAACGCCCAATATCAGTCCATCAACGTCGCCTTCTATGCGCGAAATCAATCGTTGACAACCCCACAGCTGCATGAGTACCATAGCAGCGCGGGAACTAATGCCAATATGTCGTAGGGTTGGGTCGCGAAAGGCCGCAATAGCTGTAAAGTACGCCCTTCGGCCTCGATCAACGTCAACACGGTCAGCCAAGTGGCTTCGTGAGATCTTGAGAATGATGCATGCGGCGAGGATCATCGTCATAGAAGCGTAGTCTGTGCGGGACGCGCTGCACTTGTAAATCGACGTGGTGCTATTGATGACTAGCGCAGCTAAGTTATAAAGGTTAACGAAGCTAGGATGATCGATAGCTTGATTGCCGAGAGCAGTGAGGAATAGAAAGGCATTGACATGCAACCGACAATATTGTAAATGAAGCAACCCTGAGATACGTTAGCTGATGGCGTGAGAACTCCTGGGGTCATCCATGTTGTCAAATGAAGTGAGCAGGAGGTCGCTAGTTACACCTACTACGTTCGCGAAAGTTGCGTCCAATGCCAAAGTCCTCCAGCTCCGAGTCGTATGTTTTGATCAAGTCACGTAGAGGATCAGTTTCTGGCGGTCTTGAGAGGTAAAATGGATCAGATCCTAAGGAAGCCTGCCGCACTAGGGCTGTCATAGCCCTACCTTGAAGATCTGCCAAGTCGTGAAAGAATTGGAGCTCTACTGACAGTCGATAGCTTCCCTTTCTGCCAGCCTTGGCAAAATCTGTTCCTACAGAGGGCGGCAAGCCAAGAGATTCACTGGTCCTAGTTTCCGCATACCAGTAAGTATTTGACAGCTTCTAACACTCAATGTCTTAATGCAGGCGTAAATGAATGAGTGGCTTACGCTTGACATATAATACAGGTAAATGACCATAAACGGGCGCGCAAGGATAATTGCTTTGGATTCAAAACTGTTCCACCTAATGCGGACTCTTGGCCCGCATCTGGGCAATGTAAGCCAAGCTTCACAGCTAGATGGAGAGCGGCGCCGGAAGCAACGTATGCAATGTTTTCTCTCATAAGTTTAAGCGGTGGAGCCCAAGAACAGAGGATAAGGATGCCTTGCAGTGTGTGGATAGGCGCTAACGATGAAGCCAGAAACTCAAACCCCATTTTCTTGACAACAGGCCCTAGAACCTCGATCATGACTGGATCTTGTGAATAGAGGCGGGCTCCCGTGGTGACAATGACCCAAAATAGAAATGAAGATTGGTCGTAGCATTGATTCGGAGACGTCTGGGGGTCCATAATCGGTATGTTGGGATGACAATGGGAGAAATATCTAAGACGTGAGAATGTCAGTATTCTTTGTAATTTGAAATCATGCAATTTTATTCGCCTCACAGCCTAAAACACTCATCTATGCACGTTGCATCATACTCGCGACCGTCTACACTGCGTGGCAGTGTAGATGTCTGCATTGATGGGATCGTTTGGGAACCAAGGGTGTTGGGCATTGCCAACATGTCATTCGTGAACTCTTGGCCATCAGTAGATGTTGGGGAAGACTGTCGTTGTTTCATGCTTAGATCAACCTCCTGGGGCTGTAGAACGTTGTACCTTGATGCGGATGACTGATTGGGTGACAAATTAAGCACCTCGCGCTGCATAAGGTGCTCTTTCAAGATGTCCAGCTCACGCTGTAACGACGCCTTCCTAAGAAAGCTTCAGTCGAAATTCTCAACCATACGGTTATCTATGGCATGACTTACGTCTTCCGGTTCCGCTTGGTTGGTGGCAGTTTAACACATTGAAGGCTCATTCGCTGACATCTTAAACATTTGCCATTCTGTCCGAACTGCGTGAG
Source organism: Trichoderma asperelloides (assembly GCA_021066465.1). NCBI lineage: Eukaryota > Fungi > Ascomycota > Sordariomycetes > Hypocreales > Hypocreaceae > Trichoderma > Trichoderma asperelloides. The sequence goes on from JAJKFY010000320.1 coordinate 7,250, forward strand.
TACGCATCGAATCTAGCACGGCGTTAGTCATGCATGAACAACCAACGTCAATTGATGGCAGCTTGTTTCCTGCTCGGTGAGTCTCTCTGAACTTTTTGCTCTCGACATCCTTGGCATGCCTGTGTCCGTGCGCTACCAGATACCATTGGTAATAATCAGGTCGTCGTAAGTTTTGTGGAGATGAAGTGCGAGTTGAGGCTTGGTGGATATGGACATATGGCGGGAAGTTGTGCGTGGGTTGTAGCCGCTATTTAACCACAGCCATGCCTGGTGAGCAGCGGGGTGTGGCTAGGAGCCGATACGTCTGGTACGAGATGCCCCACTTCGTCATAAGGTAAATCAAGACTAGCTACCCTTAAAGCCCTACTTTATAGAATCTGGTCTCCATAGGTAGAATATCTTTATCATACAAAACGGGTATGATCAAGATAGTCCTATGCTTTAAAAAAGCTACTCAACCATGCCGTTATATGACGTTCGATATTAGTAAGTAATAAGAGTTATAATTAATATTTAAGTATTAGAAGTTACAGTACTCTTACCTCCATCAGATCAAAGAATCGAACTTAGACATGTGTGCGTGGGGCAAGGAACGAGAGACAGTCGCGCACTTTCTCTTTAGATGCGGCAAATGGACAAGTTACCGGCAAACTATGCTTCGATGCACGGACACAAGAAGAGGAAATTTGTCATTCTACTTGGGAGGCAAGTCAGCGAAATGGAAGCCAAATATGGCTGCGGTATATGCTACTGTGCGCTTTGTGATGGCCACCGGTGGTCGTCTCGACAACTAAAACCCTCCACCTTCCCATTCACTCGACACCAAAATCCACCTCATGTCATTTGAGCTGGTGCCGCTTCAGCTACCGTAGATAGGATGCTGAACACTTGGAGGAAGGGCCCTAAGCTAGCCGGTAATTTAGAATACATATCACATGAGCAACCGTACCATGATAAGAGAAGGGCAGCTAGAGCAGGAAACGGTTGGCATTGGTACAAGGGGCTACGGGTTCGCCAACGACCGAAAGTGCTCCTGATAGAGTTTCGCCCTGTTTACGACAATGCCTGCAGCGGCAACGAAGGGAAGGTCACAGACCTACCAGAACCAGACACTCCGACTACTGAGAAGGTCGCCGTACGTCGAGCCATGTCCGATCTGAGCTTGCCTCTCGTTATTATTAACCTTTGGGATACTAAGGCTGATTATGATATATGTTGTTAGCTGCAATCCCCGCTGTTGAATCCTACCCTTCGACATTATTCAAGCGCCCCAATCAGCATATCATCGAGTGGACTTGGAAGAAGTTCATTCCGAAGTGTCTGACCAATTGTTCGTTCAAGGGTTAACCCGATCCTTCCGCAACTGGCTACGTTCTGAAAGATATTTAGAGTACTTTAAAAGTGCAACGCAAGGGCGTGTTTTAGCGTGGAGGGTTGTTGTCACCCTCTGAAATACTTGTCTAAATTTTGCTAGGCCTAAAGCTTGCTCAATCTCGTTCAAATTTACGTACACGACTCTCCAATGCACTTATCTAGACATTCTATAATCTAGGACACAAAAATTAATATAATATAGTGTGATCTAATGTTCTCGGATACTAATATGGAGTAGATATGGCCTGAGTAATTGTCACCTTTGTATAGCATAACGCAACTAGGACGCGCTATTAAGGAACATTATGTTTTATGTTTCATGATGACACATAACATTAATAATAGGGACGGCTCATCCGGTATCCAAGCAGGCGTATTTAATATCTAAAAAACCAAGGCTTGTAAAAGGAAGTTCATATACTTATAGCAACTATAATACAGCGCTTATCTACTATAATACAGCGCTTGTCTACTATAATACAGCATTTATTTACTATATTACAGCACTTATCTACTATATTACAGCATTTATCTACTATATTACAGCACTTATTTACTATATTATAGTATTTATATGATATAATATAGTATTAATAAATTTAATATATCTGCTATAATATAGCGCTTACCTATTATAATATAATATTTTATTTTTTATATATATACTTTAAGTTATTTATTATAAATTTTAATTTTACTTAAGTAAATATATTAACCAACTGTAATAAGTGTAAACCCTACCCCCCCAAATACTAAATACGCCTGCTCGAACACCGGATAAGCCGCCCCTAATAACAACCAAACTGCGGTATATTCCGAGCTCGACGCTAATGAGAGCTACTGGCGCACTGTAGATGCAAGCCACAGGTTCTCCAGTACTGATGTGTTATTCGAATGCAAGCTGCACAACCTTGGCCTAACTACTACTACACAAGCTATAGAATTAACCCAACCCTGACATCCTCCAGCTCGTGCGTATCTCGGAATCCGTAAAACTGATTTGCACACGCATTTTCCCGCCCAGTATGAGCTCTATCAGAACTAGCTAAACATACCCATGCAACTCGCGAGATATGGAGACATGGTTTTCTTATTTGCATGCGAATTTATCTCTTCTCCTATTCTTTCCTCCTGCTTACTTCCAGGCAAGGTCAGGGACGTAGCGGCAGTAAACTGACGTACGGTGGACTAAGCTTCCAATCTTGCCATTAGTAAGATGAAAAATTCGTCTGATTTGTCAAATACATCCCTATAGGATAGTTTTCAATTTTTAAGTCTGTGAAAGCCTATATCTTTTAAAATCGAGTGCTATCGCCCAGTTTGCCTCTGAGTCGGGTGGAGGAGCGCGCTATCGTTTGACAGTGGATCGATTTCGCTGACCACAGACTTTTTGAGCCCCTGACGATTATAATTCTCTGGGGGTACAGCATATGCCATTTTGGACGAAGAGACAGAGAAGTCTGCGTTCCAGCGCCTCATCGCCTTCTTTATGGTGTTAGAAAGCAGTTCTAAGGTCACCAGCACATCGCTTCGGAGAAACTTGGCTTAGCGTACATCTCCGATGCCGCTAATCTATACTTGGGATTTGTGCAGATCACCGATCGGGAACTGAAGGCCTAACACTGCCGTGTAACAGAGTGGTGTTCATGAGTCGTCCAGCATTGAAATCTTAATTATGCTTCTAGCGAGAGGACTCAACCGAAATTAGGAAAGTAACACCTCCAGGTAGCTAATAAACACTAGGATTAAACCACACATAATGGTATTATGAGATGGTATTAACCTGCACGTGTATAATAATTTATCGAATTGATTCTGAGACAACGACCACGTACTATATTTAAACGAACTGTCTACAATCCTAAGTACCGGGATTAAGATGACCATTATATTTACATACCTGTGAATTGTTACGAAGAAAGATATGACAGTAGAATATTCTTGCTACCCATAGATACAATTGGAAATATGTAATATAAGATACGAGAACGATGGAAGTCGGCGAAGACTAGCAAGTCCCACACACACGATAATAGAAAGTACAAATTATAAGAGAATAAAATTACGAGGCTGCCAAGGTGGTTGCATGAATCGTAATTTAGACAAGCGTTTGACGCAGGGGGTTTTATAATTATAGATTTGCCACCATACCCATTCACTTCCCATTCACGCTCGTGGTTATACCTAGTTATACCTATCAGGCAGCTAGGATAGTGTTGCATACTAATACCTGGTTCTAGCAGGTGGCATGAGCTATATGATATACCCTGACAAGGTTTTAACTCACTACCTTGTGCAATAAATGTATACAAAGCTTGCAAAACACTTTCAGGGGCTGGTCAAGTATCAAAAGTTTCTGGCTTATTCCTAATAGTATTTTTCGCCCCATAGAATAGTGGCTTAGCAGTTGGCAGTTCTCGCATACCTTCCGGGGTTAGGTGGATACTGTTGCGAGACAGTTAGTTAACATCCGGCTGAGGAACCGTAGGATCTAGGATGGGTCCTCGGCTGCTGCCCGAGGCTGACACGAACCTGGTATGTTACCCTGTGGGATAACAAAGAACCTAGTCTCACAGTCAAAACTGGAAATCCAACACCTTCTCCTGTTACATTAAGTAACACGGCCCGGTGTTGCCGGAAAATTAGCACCCCGAGCAGCAAAGGGTTACATCAATAAGAAATCTAACCGTAAACAATTAGATAATTTCAAATTATACATTGCACTTCTTCACTACGGTGGAGGTATAATAAAATAGTTTTTCTTCCTAGGAATTATGCTTTATGCAACAGTTCTTCCGTTTAAGTGGAAAAATATTAGAGATGTTAAGAGTAGCTATACCTCAAGCTTGTTATCCAGGTAATGTGTAAGCACTAGATAGAATACCGGCGAATATGTCTGAAACTGAAACAGAAAATTATGGAGATGGACGAAGTCTTCTACATTGCGAGTAGATATTAAATACGTAAAATATAAGCAGTAGATTCTTTACAGTAGCACACGGGATAGTTAAGTTCAAAAGGGCTTTATACTATGCCTAATATTGTCCTTATTAACCCCCAACAGCAAAAATGCCTCTTCACTGACATGGAGCATTATGGAGATGAATGCAACATAGAATACATGAAGTATCTTGTGTTGTATTGTTACAATGGATAGTAGAATGTAAGCAGTAGACTGTTCTTAGTTAGTCTAGCATTAGAAACTGCAAAAGCTCGGGCATTTCCTGTGTTGTCTTTGGAACTTTTGTACTACTATCAACATTTTGCAAATCGCAATTCTTGAATTTATAATGGTTCTTCCAACTATAAATAATTTACAATTTCTCAATTATGTTATTTCTCTACTTAACAAGCAACAACAATCCTCTTCAATTTAGTCGACTACCTTCTATCGAGGACGGAAAACTTATAAACCTTTGTTCAATTCGTTTTGTAAGTATCTATTGTATTGGATATAATCAGTGCAAGCAATGTTCTAATTCATCAAAGACAGCCAAAATGCAGTTCTCAAACCTCATTGCTATTATCTTTGCCACTGGTGTTGTTGGCCTGCCGTCACTTGAGGCAGCTGGCAGCCAGCTTTCTAAGCGTACCTGTTGGGAACTTAAGGGCGAGAAACTCAAAATATGCCAAGAGGCGTGTGAGTTAGCTTGCGTAAGTCAAAACTGCTCTTGTGCCGCCATTAAACGATATGCTTGGCTTTTACGTGGCTTACAAAACCATAGGATGCTGTTACCGGCGCACTTGCAAAATCACTTTGCAAGAAAGCTTGTGATGTCGGACCACTAAAGGTCCGTAGCATCGACACGGCTACTACCGGCCGTTTGACAGTCGAGGACATTGATACTGCAACGCCTGGCGACCTGGTGAAAGTAGCAAATGTTATCTCTCCAGAGGTCATGACTACTCAGGATAGCATTGGCACCGACGCCTGTATCGCCGCTTGTGAAGTTTTGTGTAACTCTACGGTTCTTGCACTTGAACAAAAGAAGTGCCTTGAACACTGTGTAAGTAATTCCATCTTATTAGCCACTTATACTACTCGGCACTTGTATTATTAGTGGTAATTTAACCGGAAATTTATTTAACCTATTGCAACAGAAGCCAAAGTGTCATTAAATCATTACGACCCAACTCTTAGAGTCGCCGCCATGCAAGGTATAACAGCCTAACAACCCTAATATTTGCGTACACCTAAATACTATAGATTGGATGACTAATATTAACAGGGTTACCATTATATATATAGTTCGCGTCCAGAGGACACAATTGAGATTGTGGGCTACTTGGAATGGCTTACTGTATATCTTTATTGTTTTCGTCGTAGATAGCTTAGTTAGTTAAACATTATATAACAAACAATACAATTAGTTTCTCATATCATAGTTATAAGCCACGTAACTAAAATACGCTTATTAAACTTTCAACATACTTCTAAAAAGAATTTCAACTTCGGCCTTATTGTTGAAGAGATTTATAACAATAGCCATGGATTTGCCAGTGGGGCAATGCTTTGTTAGTAGCCGATCGCCCGAGACATCATTGGTCATTTTCTATGCATGGATAATTTGCTAAATATTTTCTGCGTTCTAAACACTTGTCTGTTGGCATTATTCTAAATGGAGGGTCGGACCCGCAGTGGTATTCAGCCCGGGTAACCAGATGCTAGCATATGCTCTAACCTCTGTACCAGTTTTGGAAACAGGAGTCAACCTACCACCATCAGATTGTCATGGCATTTACCTCAATACAAGCAAAGCCTTCTAAGTTTCTCTTTTTCCAAGAAAATCATAGCTGAGCGCTTTTTGCACTGAGTTCGATCGGATCTTAGTGATTAACCAACCCCGCCTATTTAATTTCTTTTTTACATTATTACTTTGCAGGGAAGAGAATCACGCATTCCACTATCTGCTGCGGTTAGGGTCAGTCATGTAAACCCTCGGTCTATGTTGCATTTGCATTCGTCTCCATTGAATTAAAATGAAACCACTCCTGGCCATTGAAGCATATTTGATTATTCTTCGAGCTTGTCTGCTCTCCAGTCATTCTATGTTAACCATCTCATCGGTGTGTCAATGGCCTGGTATTGGTACACTTCAATAATTGCTTCCAAATTCGCCTCCGATTACGTTCTAGCTCTTTGAATACATCACACTTGTCATTAGCGATGAGGGAGTATAGCAGAATAGAGAACGATATTACAGCCGTGTGGCAAGTGAAAATCTCGGAATACTTACATCATCGATTAATAATTCTGCTGATCAGCCATAGTCCTTAGTCTACGGCGTAAACCAAGGCATGGCAAAGACCAGCGGTCAGCTGCAAAAAGCGTCTACTATTACCTATTTCGATAATTGTCAAGATAGGAAGGCATATCCGAATAATTTCAGCGCTAAAATTACAAGGGTAAGTTTGTATTGAAGCATGTGCTGGTTCTAATTGGCTTGAATGAACCCCAATATCCCACATAGCTAGGTAAACGGCTATTTCTCGGCATTAAATCCAAACCAGCCGCTCCAATCATCAGTAGATTGGAAAGGTCCCGGCCTACTCGCGAGTTGAATTGGATATTTTCGCGTCTGGGACGAGACAGTTTTAGCCAAAGGACCCGATGAGGCGACTTCAAAGATCAAGAACACCGAATAACAGGCTTGTATAATCGCTGATGTGGCTGGTAGCTACTTGAACCAAGGACTTCTGCTTCCAGAGACACCCCTACTCAGATTTGCAGAGGAAAGCTTGGAAAATGGAATGAGAGAACTTGAACATCTAGAACATGTACCTGTAGTGACCGATGTTTCTAGTAAAGAGCCCTAAGCGAAAGCTTTATCTGCCATAAAATTTCTTCAGGAGAGATTGGGAAGCTTTTGGCTACCCTTCGCTCAGATAGCCACATGCGGCAATACGAATTTGTGTAGCTGAGATTTCATGTTTCCACCAATCTATTTAACAGTCAATAAACTATAATATAGCCTATTCTCACTGAGAGTATGCTCTACAGCGATTTGGGTTGACGAATGCGAAGATAGTGATAGGGGTGGCTGTTATCGACGATGCACATGAAATGGATCAGAGAAGATATTAAGAAAACATATACACTCACTGAATTTCACCACAATCTTACCGCTCTAATAATGTCACACTCTCACGTCTATCCAGTTATACAGTAATCACGTTTATACCAGTATCCAAACCTTACTCCCTACAATTGCTCACCTAGGTCTACATTACAATTCCTAGCCATATCCTTTATGCTGTTCAAATTAGAACTGAGGTAACACCGGCAAGACCCAAAATTGCCTATGATTCCTAGCTGGAAATTTTATACCAGTATATGGAGTGGGTGTGGTACAGTTTCTCGGTATCCTGAGCTGGGAAAACTGCTAATATGTGGGCATTGATTAAGATCTGAACAGCACTTTTTTACGTCAACCTGTCTTTAGGCAAAATGCTGAGGTGGATATTACTCAATCTGTATCTACTCTTCTAGGAGTTGAATTTTAGCTGATTATTTAAAATAAGTGTAGCCACACTACCTCTTATTGTGTTAAGTGTTTATCCGGCTCGCTCTGTTGTAGGCAGGGTCAATGTCAATCGCACGACGCACCGCGTCAATAGTGGAGTTAAGCGGGCTGATTGGCTATAAAGGGCCGACTAGATCTTTACAATTCCTAAAACTATGTACTATTCTTTGCCATTTTCTCGACTCCACAGCAGAAACTAGTTTTCTTTTGTATCTTGGGGGCTCGAGTATCTGATGGAGCACCTCGCCAATGAAGAGCGTCAAATGGCACGGTGGATTTCGAGGTGCAAATGAGAAGATTATTTGTGTGTACTCACCTCCACTTACGCCAATGTTCTCGATAAGTTTAAGCTGTCGTTACTCACTACTCAGGCAACTGGATAGTAGATGCCTCTCGGAGTTTTCCCGAGTTCTAATGCATGATTTACTGCGGGTCTCTAAACACTGGGGTGCGGGGCCCCGCGTCTGTTACTGTGAAAGAGGTAAGTCTCCTGGGTTGCTAAGATATGGATTGGGTTAACGGGGCCTGGGGCAGCACTTGCCTCCCAGTCACTGTCGACGAGAAATTCTCAAACTATGTCATTGCTTAACGATGGATTATAAGTAGGGGCATCTGGCATCGACATGAGACTGGCTTTTCAGAGCAGCTCTGAACTTCGCAGACAGCTCAATAACAAACAATGCCCAGTACTTTTGATCTACTTGTGTCAAGTCTGTTGACTGCTGCTGTGGTCAATTGCCAGCAATATGACCCGCCTCCTCGAACCTCGGATGCTTTCACTTACGTCCAGCCACGTAACACGACTATTCTTGGGCCTTACGGACACTCCCCTCCTGTTCTTCCATCACGTAAGTGTCTGATCAGTGTCTGAACTACGCAAAACTTTCTGATTATATAATAGCCAATGCTACTGGACTTGGTGGCTGGGATGAAGCTTTCGCCGAAGCTCGACGCTTTGTCGCTCAGTTGACTCTTGAAGAAAAGGCTGATATGGTCACTGGGCAGCCCGGCCCTTGTGTTGGGAATATTGTTGCCATTCCACGACTCGGCTTCAAAGGTCTCTGTTTACAAGACGGCCCCTTGGCCATTCGTGTTGCTGACTATGCAAGCGTCTTCTCTGCTGGCGTGACAGCTGCGTCAACCTGGGACAGAAATATTTTGTATGAGCGCGGTTTCGCAATGGGACAAGAGTTCAAAGCTAAAGGGGCCCATGTCGCTCTCGCACCTGTTGCTGGTCCCCTTGGGCGTTCAGCCTACGGGGGTAGAAACTGGGAGGGCTTCGCAGCAGACCCGTATCTGACTGGCGTCGCGATGGAGCGAACGATCCAGGGTCTGCAAGATGCAGGCGTTCAGGCTACAGCGAAGCATTACATTGGCAATGAGCAAGAGACCCAGCGTAACCCAAGCTATAACTACAGTGGTTCGGTCCTCGAAATAGACCAAGAAGCTATTTCCTCTAATATTGATGACCGAACTATGCATGAGCTTTATCATTGGCCATTTGCCAATGCTGTTCGCGCTAGGGTTGCTTCCGTCATGTGCTCTTACCAGCGCCTTAATGGCTCCTACGCCTGTCAGAACTCTAAGTCTCTCAATGGTCTCCTCAAAGATGAGCTTGGTTTCCAGGGATATGTCATGTCAGACTGGGGCGGCACTCATTCCGGCGTCGCGTCAATCGAGAGTGGTCTTGATATGGATATGCCGGGGGGGATTAGCCAATATGGCCTTAACCGCCAGGAAGGGTCCTTTTTTGGGGGAAACCTCACTCTTGCTGTTAACAATAAAACTGTCGATGAAACTCGTGTGGATGATATGATAGTTCGAATTATGACTCCTTATTACTGGCTCCACCAAGACAAAGATTATCCATCGGTCGACCCTTCAACCGTCCAGCTGAATACCTTTTCGCCAAGGTCTACATGGCTTCGCGAGTTTAACATTACCGGAGAGGCTAGTCGTGATGTTCGTGGCAATCATGGCGAGCTAATCCGCAAACAGGCTGCGGAGGCTACTGTTCTACTCAAGAACAAAGGTAATGCGTTGCCTTTGAAGGCGCCGAAGTCAATCGCCGTGTTTGGTAACGATGCTGGAGAAGACACTATGGGTGCCTACAACGGAGACAATTTTGAGTTTGGGACACTTGCTGCAGGTGGTGGCTCAGGAACTGGACGCTTCACGTATTTGATATCACCTCTGGCAGCCCTCAATTATCGTGCTAAACAGGATAATGCCCTGGTCCAGTTTTGGCTGAACAACACACTTATCGTCGATTCAAATATCACTGATCTTTGGATCCCCACTCCTCCTGAAGTTTGTCTGGTCTTTCTCAAATCATGGGCAACGGAGGGCTCAGACCGTGAACATCTGTCGATGGACTATAATGGAGAGGATGTTGTAAATTCGGTCGCTAAAGCCTGCAATAATACTGTCGTCATCACTCATTCCTCTGGCATTAACGAATTGCCCTTCGCTAACCACCCCAATGTCACTGCAATCCTTGCGGCCCATTACCCTGGGGAAGAATCTGGCAACTCAATTGTTGATATTCTTTACGGTAATGTTAATCCATCGGGGAAGCTACCGTACACGATTGCCAAAAGTGGCCGCGATTATAACGCACTACCAACGACTAAAGTGACCACCGCAGGTCCGTACGACTGGCAGTCGTGGTTCAATGAGAAACTTGAAATCGACTACCGCTACTTCGATGCTCAAAATATATCAGTCCTGTATGAATTTGGTTACGGCCTCTCTTACTCAACCTTCAGTCTCTCCAACATCAAAGTCGAAGCTCTGGTCAAGTCTGTTTCATCGGCACCTGAAGATCTACCAGTTCAGCCAGGGGGAAATCCTGCTCTTTGGGAAAGAATCTACAATGTGTCTGTATTGGTTACCAATACAGGTGATATGGAAGGTGCGACAGTTCCACAGCTCTACGTGACATTCCCAGACAGTGTCCCCGGGACCCCACCCAAGCAGCTTCGAGGCTTTGACAAGGTTTTTCTAGCTCCCGGAAAATCGAGCAATGTGAGCTTTGAGCTGATGCGGAGAGACCTCAGTTATTGGAGTGTGGTGTCGCAGAAGTGGTTGATTCCCGAGGGCGAGTTTGTTATTTCTGTAGGATTCAGTTCCAGGGATTTAAAGGAGGTTATTAGCATTAGACCTGTAACAGCTTGATAAAGCATATAGTGGGGTTTTACAGGTTATTGAGCGACACATGGGAATAGCTAGTATATAAATATATATTTATATTCTAAATAAATCACTATATTATAAATTTCATTAATGTATATATTTTTGTAATATAAATAAATTTGAAATAGAATATTTGAATTTATATGTATTAATTTTAAAAAAAGATTTATGAATTATTGCTCTATTAGTAGTATCCAGGCCCGATAACTCGATCAAGTATTACATTCCCCTCTCCCCCTTTGCTACTTACATTAACAAGCTCGACCTCAACCAAGTCCATGACACATTCACTAAATACAACCTCTTGCCTGATCGATCATGCAAAAGATCCGCAGCTAAGCGGATACGCATAATCCGTGAAATCGTCAGTGTTGCTCGAATTCGATGGGAGCTGAACAGTGAATCCGAAAGCCGACGGCCCCATTCCATTCCCTGCGACGTTGCGGACCGGATAGTACAGGCCCTCCGTCAGGTTAACAGCCTGGCAGATAAACTGGCCTAAGTCGGGCTGGTCTTTGGTCGTGAGGAACGGTGTTGCGCTGGCCGGAGCCGTGCCATCAAGGCAGTTGAGGGCATTGCCGTGGCCGAAGAACAAATCGCTTTCGTCGTCGGCCGACGTGCAGAATGTGTAGGAACCGGTCTCGGGCGCGCGGAAGAGACCCTCGTAAACCAAAGTGAAGTTATTAGCGTCCACCGTCACGCCGCCGTTGGTGCTGCGGGTCCACCCGACGTAGTATGCCTGGGTGGGATCAGCGTAGGGGTAGATCACGGGTAAGCCGCTTGGGCGATCGTTTTCCGGGTAGAAGGTCAAATTGGTGAGTGAGGAATCCAGGGGCTTGAGACCCTCGGTGATATAGTAGGAAGGGGGAAGAATGCCGGTACCCCAGATGTAAGCGAACTCGCCAGCCACGTTCTCATAGTAGTCGATGTTGAAGCCGGCCGGGCCGCAGACGGGATTGGCCACACACGGGCCGCCAGGGACGAGGGTGACGGTGGCAGTGGCAGTGCTGGTTGTCGTAGTGGGCGTCGTGATTGTCTTCGTGACTGTCGTAGGGGTAGTCACATATACCGTGCTTGTCAGCACCGACATGGTGCTGGACAGGGACGTCAACGAGACGGCAACGCTCACTGTCATATCCACAGTCGAAGTCGAGGTTGCGGCGGGGAGCGTGACGGATTGCGTAGTGGCCACAGCAGTGATGCAGGCGCAGGCCGAAGAGTAGTCCTCGCGGCTGGGACAGTTGGAGGCAATTGGGAACAGGGCCGAAGTCGACGACGAGGAGTGGGATGATGTGGAAGATGAAAAGAGGGACGATGAGCTGGACTGCCTGGGCCGGCAGCCGCGCCCTTTTTCGTTCCTTCGCCTCATAGGCGAGGTTGTAGAGGGACCGTCGGTCACTACGGTTGTCGTCGTAGTCTCCACGACGGTAGGGGAGTAGACGGTCTCCGTCTGCGTCTGAGACGCCTGCGATGGAACCGTCACAGTCTGCAAAACGGTGGACACATCGGTGGTGGGCGAGACGATGATATCAGTATATGAGACTGAAGCCGTATCGGTGGTAAAGACCACGTCACCAGTTGGTGTGCTTGAATGGGAAATACATGTCAGTAACTAGGCACCTCCCTGAACCTCAGCTTCCTGCTTCTGAAGATAGGCATGCCAACACCAACAGGACTTACATAGTTGTCACCACTGGCGATCCAAACATCGACACGCAGGCTGAAAACTGAGCCAGCGGGTTGTTGTCAACAATGCCGGCGACCTGTTGCAGGCACGCGTTGGCCGTGCAGGCAGGTGCGTAGGAGTTCATAGCCATGGTTGCTCTCGATAAGTAGAATTCCGAACAAGCGTAGCGGCTAAGAAAAATCCCACACAAAACCAAAAAGAAGGGCGTGTTGGTGACAAACGAGGGAGCAAAGGCAGAAGCGCAGGAGAGAAGTCATATAGATATCAACCCCAATGTTGACACTATATCTGGCGTTCATCGCCAAGTCCAGACCCGCTCAGCTGCGGGAAGAGAGCAAGCTAAGCCCGCTTGAAAAAAAGAGGGAATGAATTTCACCAGGGTTCGCTGCAGTGGCAAATAATGTACGAGCTTCAGATACTCCACCAAGAAGAATAGATAGGTTCTAGACTCCCATCTTTATTGATTTTTATGTGGAGTCAGATTGACAACCTCCGAATCCTTTAGAAAGGAAATAGCGGTGCACTAGCGAATAAATGCCAATTAGATCCGCGATGCAATTTATATCATGCTATATAATTAAGGAAGTCGCTCATTGTTGACTGTAAAATAAATCCCAGCTATATAGACATCCCGCGACCCTTACAATACTGAAATCTCATGGTCTGAATCGTTTAGTCCAGAAAAGTGGAGCGGGCTGATTTTCAGGGACCTCAGCGGGCCTGCAGCTGAATAAATCCATAAATCCGCTAAACCCCTGACTATTGAATGAGGCGCCGCGCTAACTTTGACCTCAGCTGGGCTTGGCAGATAGTATGTTGCAGAAATTAGAATCTACCAGGGGGCATGGCAAAATTATTGAATATAGCAAAAGATACCTAGTGAGCTAACGGCAAGACACTGCCGTAGCATATAGAAGTGTAATAACCCGTTATACCGTTAGGCCAAACAGGGTAAAATATTAGGTCAATAAACCCGATTGTAGCAATTACTGTAACGGAACCAGTTGCTTATAAGGGATTTAATTGTACCAAGGGCTAACACTTTTGGTGTATTCTCTTTGCGACTCCTGCTTGTGCCTTATAACTCAACTTTATTGACCAACTGCCTAAAGAACTGCACGGATAGCATAAGCGAGAACTCCAGCGCTTTAGAATCTGAAAAAAAAAAAAAAAAAAAAAAAAAAAAAAGTATTCCGTAGATTAGCGCATATCTCCTGGAAATGCTTGTTGTTTTGCAAAAAAAAGCTCATGGCTTCTTCAGAAACTCAATCCTTGGAAACACTAAAGGACTGGTGTAACTCAATGAAGTTAGAATTCATCAATACTGATTCTTACAATGACAGCTATGACAAATATAGGGATATTCCTCTACAAGACTTGAGCCTGCAAGCAGGGGAATGCAAATTCTGCGCTGATGCGGCTGATATGACTGAATATCGGCTGCGACATGTCTCCACTTGGATAGAAAAGTATGGGGTGTACAATAATGGTGACCCAGTCCGACCCACCAAGGACGAGATAATGGCTGTCAAAGTGCGCATGTCCATTTACAACTGGAGAGAGACTCGCAGTTGGTCATTCAGCTTTGAGGGTGTCTCTTACAGAACTCTTCTCACTATTTATGCCATTTGTGGTCAACAACGAATTGAGATCGTACTTCGGCGCTTTAACACGGGAGGGCATGTCTCCATCACTATTAAATCAGATCGGGGGGATGGTGACTATACCGTAACGTATATTTCTCCTCTATCCTGCCGTGAGTGTAAACCAGATGATATCAGTCCGCATGGTGGTTTCTGGAAAGATCACGCAAAGCAGACGATAGCTAGTCTGGAGCTAACATTTGGCCGTCTATGGCCTCTCATCATCACCTTTGACACGATCAAGGCATGGATGTGAATCTGTGAAAGAGAACATGACATCTGTCAGCATCGAGGGGATGTCTTCAGTATTCCAAAGACCCGGTTGATAGATGTGAAAAACATTTGCGTCAAAGAGTTTTCTAGACAATTCAGACCGCCATTTGCGACTTTAAGCTATGTTTGGGGTACAAGGCCATTCTTACATCTAGCCACCGATATCTTACCGGCTTTTCTCTAAGTCGGATCTCTCCCAAAAAATATCTTGCCTCTCATTATAAGTGACGCAATAGAAATTTGTAAAAACTTAGGAATTTATTACATCTTGGTGGACTGGTTTTGCATTCTTTAAGATGTTGGGTTTGACAAGATCCAAATTATCGACAAGATGGACTCCATCTCTCTCGAGAGCGTCTTGACAATCGTCTCGGCAACAGGGATGGACGCTCATTCCGGCATCCCTTAGGTCCACCAGAATACTCGCTTTCTCTAGTAGCAAGTCTTAAGGATGAGGGGAGTGCAAGTTGTGGACCCAGCCAGCCACAATCAGTTTCGAATGCAGGCTAGATTTCAAGAACCAGAGTGTATATGAAGCATGCCGTGGGTGGAGCGGGCCTGGACGTTCCAAGAAGCTCTTGTATCCGGCAGAGCGCTTTTCTTCACTCCAGAGCAGGTGTATTGGAACTGTCACGAGGTCTCTTGAGCAAAGATACAACGGAGCACTCTGTATTAAAAAAGGACAAATATGTGAGGGGAATACGTTTGGACGACGGATTCAGGCCACTGGAATATTAGAATATCGTCATCACGTTTTCAACTGGAAGGTTACTTTTGAAACTTATGTTGGTTGTGCATATTTGGGGGCTCAAAATTACTTGGATAAAATATGGGGTGGTCATAGATTCTCCTGTGTGCTACATCATGGAGCCTTTGGATTGTTTCTGATGAGGGAGTGGGTTTTCATAAAGGACAGGCGAAAACGAGAGGGGACTCATCCAATGAGCCTGACGATAGATCTATTAAGCGTGTTCCTCTCCCAACTGGGTCATGGGTGGGATGGGCCGAAGATCAGCTGCCTATTGCCTTGTTTGGGGATGATCCAAACGCCCAAAGCCCCTCATTCTTTGTGTTTGATTCAGCCAATACACTCCTGGTGGTTCAGGACCGATCACGCTGGTTGAGGAGACCCAAACATCTTGTAGACTTATTGGCAGCGGGCCGGGAATAGCATTAAAGTAAAGACGCAAGTGACGAAAAGTAATATTCCTCCAAAATTACACGCAAGTTTGTTACGTCGACAATGTGCTTTAATCTTCTACAAGGAAACAGTGAGGGTCATCATGCATGATCCATTGTCTTGGTTTATACTATGTATGTAGTAAATGGCTAAGGGGCCGCGCCTGGTCGGAGTAGGTGAACTATTCCATCCTTAGTATTTGGGCTGTAGCAGCATAGCCTAGGCCTAGTGACTATTGAGGATAAGTAGGCACTTCTGTTTTATTAAACAAAAGAAAGAAAGAAAGAAAGAAAATACACAAAAAGGATCTTCAAATTTATGCCAGTCATTTTTAATATTCAATGTTTATTCTACATCCCAAATCATATATATACCACCCTAATATTTTATGTATATCGTGAGCTTATATACAGATACCTACCTAGTATTGGCCTTTCACCAGCCCAAAATGTATATACTTAGAAAAGTATCCCCCAACTGAGAAATGAATTCTCGACTGATTACCTCAATCATTTTAGACCTCGATTTAGCGTTTGAACCTTTGCTTCCCATTGGCTAAAGGTATTACCCAATTAGTTGTTAACAACACCACAGCTGCCAGGGTTACTATCACAGGTACAACGTGACGGCGCACTGACCCAACCAGTCAGTCGGCTATTGTAGGATAATTTATTAGCATCCAGAATTTCTGATTTAAGTAGTATAAGAAGCTTAGAATATAGGCTTACTTTGCGATGTCAGAGGCGTAGCAGTGTGTGGCAATGTTACTCTGAAGATTTCCAGTTGAAGAGACGGATCCAGAGTTGTAGATGCGAGCGCCGCGATAGAAGTCGGAGACATCGCCGTGGCCAGACTCGTTGATACAGTTGGCCAAGCCGTCGCCGGATGAGGTACCAGCGGTTCCCTCTCGGATCATCTGGTAGATAGTGGCAGATGGGCAAGGCTTCTGCACAGTGTGGTTATCGTTGCAGCTGCCAACACCATTATGATCTTTGCGACTGTTAGTGTTTCTTTGCTCCAGACATTTAAACCTATCTAAGGGGCTGTGATTACTAACCTTGCATCAAACCTGGGTTTCTTACACCACCGGTGGTTGTGTTAACACGGACACAACCGTGAGATTCCTGCATCAAAATGGCGAGCACAAAACGGTGATCGACACCGGTTGCCGCTGAAGTCATTTGTATACCATCCCAGATAGCTCCCTATTTGATTCCATATCGGATGAGTAAGACAGCTGTGGTAAGATTGATTGAGGAGAAACCTACCACTTCAGGGCCATCAGTATTAGGAATACGACTATCCTGATTACCACAAGCAGCGAACATCTGAGGCTTATATTTATTAAACATATTCTCAAAAGAAACCCAGCGGCTCTTGTCGGGCCAGCCAGCAGAAGTGCTTCCGCTGCCAAGGTACAGCGTGTAGCTATCGACGCCATCACCAACACCGTCCTGAATGTTAGAGTTGTCAAATCTGGCAACGTTGCTGTTGCTGACCTTCTCGCCAGTGGCACGGGCAGCAAGCTTGACATTGGCAGCAGAGGGAACATCAGGACTGGTGCGAGATGGCATCCAGTTCCCTTGGGGGACAGAGAAGTCCACGGTGTCAGGAACGGGTTCAGTAGGCGCCTTGATGATGGAGGGAGGGAAGGCAGCAACCATGGCCGCACCGGCAAGGAGGGAGACAGAAAACTTCAATCTTTTAGCTAGCGCTTGCTTTGAGATACAAGGGAATTATTACCTTCAACATGGTGGCTGAACGGATGGTATGCTGAACAGATAGAGACTGAGATTCTCGTATTGAGACTGAATGGAATTATAATGGGAGATTTCCCTACGAATCAGGATCTCAGCTCTTTTTATACATATTTGCGACATTCTAGATTCTTCAAGTCTCATAAGCAATAAATGTGGTTATTATTTTGAACTTCCTATTTCATCTACAAGTTTCTAAGCCACACAACTACTAGACTCGCGTTGGCCTAATTTCCATTTTGGTGGTTCTATATTAACTCATAAAATCAGATGTTAGTTCAGGGTTATTCTGCTTACTGCTTACAGTCCAATTGACATGGGAGTGCAGAGAGAAGCCATTGTTAGAGCCCGGATTTCACAGAATCTATCCCTGTTATTTACTAATTAAGATTTAAAATGCTTACAGTTTCCGCGCTACGGCTAATAGTTAACGCCGAAGCCAAGGCAACAGCACAAGTACTGTAGGTTATCTCGACACTTTAATTTGTCATGCCGTTGGTCAGATATCTCACGATTCTTTCACCTTGGGTCGACACGCCCACAGGTCTAGTAAAACCCAGCCTAAACTTTGCGGTTACTACACTAAGCGTGGTATACATCGAACGAAGCATAGCCATAGGTGTATTATGAAAATACCAACTGGAAATAAAATGGGCATACAGAAATATTGGTTGGGAGCTATCTTTCGTCCAAGTTCGGATCGGTTGGCCTGCGCATCCAAGCAAGTAAGCAGACTGCACCGGCCCAAGCCGAAAAATGGCTCTATCAGTATCACCGCAAAAGATTTCCGGCATTATTACAGACTGCTTGGCGCTCATGGTAATGCCAGTAGTTAAAAGAGCTGAGTTGGCAACCTTCCTGTTTAGGTAACAGCTGATGATACCTATTTGGAAATGCTAGCAGGGGTATCGGCCCTTTCCACTAATCTTTTCCACCAATGCTATGTAATAGAAGAATAGCAGCTGCTGTTTCTATATAGCATGCTAAATACAATAAAAATCCAGAATTGGCAATTTGCTGTTACTTGATTCGTGATAGCATATATAATCATATAAGCTTATTAACAACTGAATTCTCTAGCAACAGGCAATTTTATCCTGAAGCTAGTTAATAGTAATGAAAAGGGTCTCTGTGTTCTCATCTAATTGTATTATAAATGCTGTGATAACAACTGCCTATCTAAGTTATCTTAATGAGTATAGTGAGGTAAACATGTATTCCCAGTCGTTAGCTTTCACATCCCACATCTGAGCACTGACAGTAGGTGGTACAATAGTTGAACTGAGCAGGATGGTGGCGCTTGTGCCGGTAACTCGTCTGTAATATTCGATCGCTAGCTGGTCCGATATACCTATAGTCTTGTCCACGCAGTTTTCCTTCCTCGAAGAATTGAACAGACTGCCGTTCAAGCTTTTGTTAAACACAGTCTACTTCGTCCGTGGTTGGCCAGTGGTGCTCGCTGAAAGCCAAATTTTACTGCATGCTAAATTTGACCAAACGTTGGATGGCACTGCGTCCGCCAACGTGCACCTAGACCCCAAATCCCTTCTATCACCATGTCCCTCAGGCTCTGTTGTGCAGCCGCTTGAACGGAGACAGAAGTTCTGAGGTGATCCATCGGCGGAAGCACAGAACTTCAGACCACCGTGGAAGGACATTGCACCCAATGTCCAGTTCGTAAAACAGGTCCTCTTCGAATATTGTCTTTATAGAAATATACTAAAATTATTGTTCTGTGATTTTGGCAGCGGCAGTCGTAATCACATCGGCGTCGGCGACGCCTCCGTAGCAGAGGAAGGTTACGATGTCATCTGCCAAGATGATCACAATACGCAATATGCAATACGCAGGCGTCCTGTCATCACCGTGGAGTGTTACAATTTCACTTTCGTACAGGAGAAGGAGGAAGATCTTATGGTGGGTCGAGCCTTGCGTAATCTCGAAGTATGGACGCCGCAGCCGCAATGGCGTCTTGTTTCGCCATACCCTCCCGTGCTTGGGACGGCGAGTCCCACGACTGGAATACAGATACAGAATCTAATCCGAAGCTTAAAAACATTTGTACAGCCCCGAATATAGGTTAGTGCCAGGCGTATGCATATATTCCGTACATACCCACATGCCATCTGATGATGTCTCTCACCCGATAGTGGAATGTTCAACAGCAATCTCGAATTATCTCAATTATCATCTTCGTCCTTTCACCACCGCCCATCTAAATCCCGCCCTGGCACCTCAACTCAGATATTCCAACTACTCCGCTCGATGTTACCCTGACACGGCGCCAAGTCGTTCACGGACTGCCCTCGCCAGCCGCAACTGTCTATCTTGGACCATTAGTTGCCAGTAAGTTTAACGATGGAAGACACGTTGGAATTTTTTCTTCAATGTAGATCATACCGGCTCATTTGTGGCCACTTCGCCTGGGTTTAACATTTGGATATTAGCACCGTTTAGCTATGGCGGTTCTTCTTCTACAGTGGGAGGCAGAAAGTGTTAGCACCCAGTCAGGTCGACGGTTATATAGCCTAGCTGAATTTAGCATAGATTTTTATGCTGCTTTAGAAAAAATAAGCTGACTACTATATTTTAGTAGATAAGCCGCTAAGATATAGGGCATACTCCACTAAGGTATAGCGTGCTCTGCACTAGAATTATAGTGAGTAAATGTAAAGTAAAGCGGCGTTACGCTCATTTACTTAATAGGGCTAGTGTGAAAATAGAGCGACCTGACTGGGTGCTAACACTTTCTGCCAGGGACTGTAAGTCAAATCCGCGTTCCAATCGGTGGTTCTAGTATTGATCATACCCAGCACGTTGTATGACATCGCGGGAGGCATTGTCGATTGCCCAGCACGCTTGACCTGCACGTATGCGCGATGAACCACTGACTGCGCCTCCCGTACCATTTGCTAAACGGCTATGAGTGCTCACTCATAGTAGCTCTAGTTAGAAGGATTATGCGCTTTACGTCACTGTAATACTCATGAAGTTCCGAGCCGATGTCAATAAGGACAAATTCAGCATCCTACAGCGCTCGTCTAGTCTAACCGCCATGTGGTAGCGCCGGCTGATCACCAAACAGCACCAGCACCCAAAAGCCATAAACTGCTCCAACACGCATGAATAATGCTTGGGAGGCGTCGATAACTTCATCTGGATACACTTTTGCAGGGACTGAACCAGATCAAGTGTGAACGAGTGGATCTCTTTCAGTGGAGCGATTTCGTCAACCGACTTGATGGATCAGAGAGACTGGTCTCTGACATAGGTAGTACTTCAATTCCTATCTCGTACAGACCAGACCGGCTGCAATGATGAACCTCAGATGCTCATCAATCATAACTTACTTGTAGCCCATGACTCGGCGAGTGCTTCATACGGCGACTCTTCTTTGATCCAGATAATTGTTGTTTTGTTGTCGAAAACCATGTAGAGCTTTGCAATATAGCACCAGCGTTGTAAACTGGCCATTTGTGTGAATGATCAGAAAGGGGCGCTCTGAGAAGTGAAAGCTTGAAGTAATTTTTGCATAATGAGATGTTGGAGCAGATGGGTTGGCAATGAAAGCATCGACCCCAGTGACGTCCGGTTTGAGTGCTAGTGCCTTCTGACACCCAACAAATTCGGCGCAACGGATAGCAGAAAGAGCTGCGGCTCGAGGTAATTTCAAGCACAATTTCCATCGGCGGCGTCAAGCTAGACTCTGAATTGCGGAAATGGTACATCAGGACTACACATATTAGGGCCAACAAGATGCAAGGCTGTCCAATTGGCAACAAAACCCTCCAGAAGATGCTGTTTACTCGTTAATCGGAGTTATATACCCTCCTTTCAACTTCAATCTCCTGCAACGAGAGCAGATATCGCTTCTCTGCATCGTTTCCAACTGGCATCCTCCTGTGTCCCCGGTGGTTTAACGTCGGAGTGGTTCGTCATGTAGGTAGGTATGCTATTCTAAATCAGAGGGCAGCGTAACCAGAAGCCAGTCGTCATCCACACAGGCAATTATGTACAGTTGGATTTAACAGATGTAGTAGGGATGGAATCAGAGATTGTGGAAGTAAACTTTACTATACTTCATAGGACGTACAAGTATACACTTTAGTGGAACTAAAAGTATACTAATAGAATCTGTTTAATTTAACCCGCCTAGAGGAGAGCCTTTATTTTTAACTATATTTATAAAAAGAAAAGAAAAGAAAAGAAAAGAAAAGAAAAAAAAAGAATTTTTTTTTTTTTTTAAATTAAAAAATATAAGACTAGATAATAAAACTGGTTGCTGTCCTTATTAAACTGCTTTAATACCTGGCTTCTGGATCTGTAGTTTTAATTAGAGCTTAGTAAAATCTCAGCTATAATTATAATCTAATATTTTATATTAGATATAATTGGTATGCACTACTGCATTAACAATCTACCAAGCTTTAACAAATCCTTATTTAATTCTAACTTTGATAGGTTATTATCATAGGTATATTGATTCCATCTGCGAGTAAGTGCAGCCCTGATGCTATTAGTCAAGAAGACAATGCCCCTGGCCACGCTTTATTGCTTTATCAGACGAATCTCTTCTATCCAAGTCCTGACCAGGATACTATGGCCAGTCAATTCGCCTGATCTTATAGTCACCATCATCCGCCTGGCTAAGGCTAAAGAGATCTGCCACCTTTAAAGGCGCTCCGCGGACTATGAGTGATCTAGATTAAACCAGGCCCCAATGGCGAGATGTCCAGTTATACAGGACATAGGACCTCTCAGAGAAATAGCTGTTCTGACCAATGCCATAAAAAGTGTCCACCGACTGTTGGGAGAACAAGGTACGCGCATTCCACAATATCACAGGTGAGCGAAAGCCAGGTGAGATGGCCCTATCGCTTGGCCATGGGCTCCCCAGATTGCCAGTCAACGAAGTGTAGGACTCGAATTGGAACAGAAGATGCCGTTTTGAGACATGAAGACGTTACTGAGGCTACCGTCGGGGACGGAGTGGGTCAACTCAAGCCCGTGAAGCCACACGTTAAACGTTTGGTCTGCCATTGGTTTCTATTGGAACACACATGGCACCTTCAACAACGCCGGGGTTTTGTGCCTGCTGTGCAAGTGTCTTCAGATGTTCCACTCCCTTTTCTGAAAATCAGACTGAATCTTATTTGAAGCAATTTCATCAACTTACTAGAGAAATCGTTAGCAATGCCCGCAGGTATGCAGAATATGGCGAAAATTGGCTTCTTCGGCCACTTCATGTCATGATTTATCTCTCTAACCTCGCGCATGAAACATACTTTCATCGCCCCGTCGAACTTTTGAGCTTTTTGCATCATATCTCCTCGGGCACCGCCCACACCACCTCCATATCGACTCTGCTGAAAGAACGTTTTAAATGATTGCACTTACACGCTCGTGTATTAGCACTAGTGATTGATCCATGGACTGTGCCTTTACCACTTACTCGAGCTTTTCTCATCTAGCCACTTAGTGCAGTGAAGTATACAGTTGCATAAATTCATGCAATGCTCTTGAAATTTAATCGGTAGATCAGGGTCATGCTTGTAAAGCTTCATCCTTTGTTTGACATAGTCTACCTGAATGGAGAGGCTGTCAAAGAGTTCTAAAATGTCTTCTCTCATCTTCTTCTTCTTCTTCACAGCTCTCTACCATTTCGTCGTGGCCATTAGTACTACAAAGCACCTATAGAGGTTCTGACATGGCCAGAATGCAATCTCATCGTCCTAAATTGATATAAGGTTTGTTATAAAAACACTACGTACGTTGTAGGTAACAGGCACCCTGACGAGAGTGATGAGTACACTCCACTTGGTGCGGCCTCGAGCAAAGATTCCACGCAGCAGCTGGACATTAATATTAAATGTATATTTGTTTTCGTTTATACACCTCTCTATAATAGGGTGAGAGACCTGCAGGGGAATGTTTATCGGACCGGAAGATTTCCGAGATAACAGCAGCAATGATAGCAGTGGAGACAAGGCGGTGCAGCAGGGATAATAGCGTCGATCACTTGCGGCAGATGCACTTGTGTTACATGGGTAATCCAGAGGCCGCGCAATCTAGTCTAGTATAATATATCAGATCCCTAGTCCTAGGGTTCATGGCTGTATCAAGTGCCTTGCAAAAGAACAGAGACCGCAACATGACTATGCAGATACTAATAAAAATACGAGTATTACATAGAAGGGGGCTCTTTTTCTGTTTTACATATATTGTTCTGGTCTGCGTATGCTAATGATATTCTTATTTGTTATATTGTTATAGACCGCGTGCTATATACCTGTCGCCTTCGCTCTGTCGTATATGACAGGGTCAATGTCACCGTTACGATCGGCAATTCCGCTGTTCCCTTCGGCATTATCATCCTTGCTATCGCTACAAAGTTGCCTAAGAAAGCCATTGCCGTGTTTGGTAATAACTGAGGCTGCATCGGGACTCTTCTAGCTCATACTGCTGGAAGTACACCATTTCTCTTGTCGCTCTGCTTTACAATAATTTAACCCCAACTTCTGGAGAGTTAGTAACGGCAGTGTTAGCATTCTGCAATTGGCATTGAGCTACGACACTTGCATTCGCATTGACTGTCTAGGTCGGCGGCAAGTTCAATTTTCGGATTGGAGGAGTTCTGTTATGTAGTACTCGGCCTCGCTACATTTATGATCTTGGCGTTGACCATTATCCACAATATGGCCGTTGTGATGTATATCCAATTCTAATTACATGGTGAGACTGTACACGGAGCAGCCAAGAACTGGATACTCCGCGCTCGGCGCAAAGATGGACCCCAACGACCGTCTAGTAGGATCCCTGTCCATTGTTATCTTGACTTCTATCACATACTTGCTCCACCTTCCTTCTCTAGATCGATTTATGCTTATTTATAAAAAAGTCAAGCCTTAAAGCCAGTAGGATGAGGATGACAAGCAACCCTACAGTTCCCGTTTTAATGCACATTCTATTCGTATAATTCTAATTTATAATCAAGATTAGTATGGGATCAAGCCTTTGTGTGTTCTACTCTTCGATCTTGGCCTTCCTTTCAGTCCTTGCAGCCCGCCACTGTTGCCCCCAGAACCAGTTCACCGCAGCCAATGGTGTCATTGTCACGGTGATTAATGCTAATCCCAGGAAAGCCCACGCGGGTCCGAGATTGGTAATCATAGTCTCGACAAATGCAACCCCAACGGCGCCGAGTCCGCACCGTACCAGGTTGTTAATGGCCGTACTGCTAGCGCCCTTGCCGGGACACAAGTCCGACACGAGAGTCTGGTTGAGCGCGAAGACAGCATTGCTCATCGCGGCGATTAGGAACTGCAAAAATAGTGGCACCACGATCCACCCGGGCTTGGACGTTAGAGTCGGGTCCGCGAGTGAGAAACCATACGCGGCTGTGGATACCGCAAAGAGGCTTGCGATCCACGGGAGGTTCCGTAGGCGCGTATGCTCTATGGGAAAATCGGCCGGGATATTTTTGGCCGGGAGCTTGTGCGAGGGAGGTAGGCTATGCGCGATTTTGTAGGCCACCTCAGCTGCTTTATAGTCGCGGGTCATGAGTTTGCCAACCATTGCAGAGCCGACGATAGTGCCGCAACCTGCGGGAGAGGTATCGATTAGCTGAGATTTGAGCGGCAGAATGATCATGGATGGAGGGATGTACCGTTGGGTAGGAAAGCTAGGCCAAGGAGAAGCTCGTTAAGGCCAAAGCGTGACTTGAAGAGCCCTGTAGTACTCGATGTCACCATACTCCAAATGGCATATACCACGCCACCAAACAGCAGGTTCAGGACGATATCCTTCTCCACCAGAAGCCTTAGGGGCTCGATGAACGTTATGACGGTCACTTTCTTTCGCTGGACTGTTTCGTCAGGATCCTGCATATATGGTGGCTCCACGGTGAACCTCGCAACAAGTGGCTTGTAAATACCCGTGAGCCGCAGGGAGCCGTTTCCAGCGATACTTCGCAGGGTCTCAGGCAGAAACAAAATCACCATTATAATGACTAATGAAGAAAGTATGACGAGGAATATGAAGATAGACCGGAAGCCGAAGGTATTTGCCAAGACGCCACCTAGAACAGGACCAATAGCGATGCTGAAGTTACGGACTGTTACGTGAACTCCGCGTAAGCTTTATATACTGGATCTATAAATTTGCAGAAGGTAAGACTGTACTTACTGGCCTGATAGAAACTTATGAAAGCTCCTCTTTCGGATGGGGGAGAGATATCTTGAATAACGCCATTTCCTTTTAATTAATTGCATCAATAATAGTATTTAGAAAAGGCAAGTATGTCACAGAAAACTTACCAATACTTACAGTCGAGGCGCTACCTGCCGCCTGCAAACCTCTGAAGATGAGAAGAGTAGTGAAATTGGGAGAAAGGCTGAGGACAATGTTGGAAATAATATAGACCGTGAAGGAAGCGATGTAAATTGGCCGCCGTCCCACTGTGTCCGACAATGAACCCCAAAGCAGTGGCGACACGCCCTGAATGACGAGGTACGACGTGATGGTCAGGGAAACGGCGTCGATGCTAACATTGAGATCCTACTCTCCTGTCAGCGATGTCCAAAAACTGCACACAGTTGACTTACCTTTGCAATTGCGTCTAGTGATGGGAAGTAGATATTCGACGACAAGCCCGAGAACAAGCCTGCGACTCCGATGACGCCTACGAGGAACCTTTTCAAGCCCTTCGGGAATACGTGATACGGCTGTTCCAGTTCAGTGTATGGAAAGGTCGCCGTTTCCTCAGCTTGCGCCGCTGGAGCTACCGCATCCAAAGAAGCACACAGGACACCAGCCGGGTTTATAGCGTGCAGACTTCTTCTGGCCCCACTCAATTCAGTAATAGTCACCTGGTGGGAGGTATCTGCCGCAGGTTTGCAACTGTTCTGCTGGTGCATGTTGATTTTTGATGAACCTGATATATATGAAGGTCTTGCTCTGAGTGGGCTCGACGGAATCCAGGTGTGCGAGGCTGTCTGATGTTTAAAAAGGAGTGCAAGAGTCTATTAGGCAGAATTGCGGATGATACAGCATTAAGCCAAAAACAAAGAACAACTTTCTATGCTGAAACCTTTTATCATAACGTTGTATTAATGCATACGCCGATCTGTATGGTTATCTTCGACCAACAGGGTGCCAGATGTAATGCCAAGCAATGTAACACTGACATGCTCTAATGTAAGATTTGATGATGAAATTCAAGGCCTTACAAGTGAAATATGGACAGTACCGATGTTACTTGATAATGCAACGGCCTGTGCTATGACACTCTCGTACCGTCTCTGGGGCTTAGACTCCCCGTATCACCAACTATCTTGAATAATCCCGATATCTTTGTAATCTGAGACATATTCCTTGCTGGTGGAGGCCTTAGATAAGTAGAGTACCATTTACGCATTAGAGCCAAAGCGAAGACAAAGTGGGCGCGTCTTGGCAACCCCTGATGGTGGTTCAGGCTCCAAAGGGGCTACCTTACTAGCATAAGATCGACCGGGACGGAGACTTTTAAAGCTCTACAATTTATCGAGAGTTTAGGCTACTATATTCCACATTACTCTATAAAGAGCGTAGGTGACGAACAACGCTGGCAGTAGCTACAACAACAGCTAGCCTAGGCGTATCCTTCTTACCTACTTGAGCAATAGCATCAGCGTCGGTAACATTATCTCTGGCGATACTGGTAGGACAAACCAGTGCTGTAGCATTGACCACAACAGTTACTACACCGTCACCGAGGAGTATTGTTACAATGTTCAGACCCGTGAGCGCGAGTCTAGTAACTGTGACAGTAACTACAACACCAGCACCGACCTTCGCAATCCCTGGCCTTGGATTGTCAGCAGTTGATACTCAGGCACCGAAGTTGAATATCACCAAGTCAAGCGAAGCATCCACCACAGCCACCGTCTTTGCTCAGAGAAGAACTACAACAATATCAGAGCCAAGCGGTGTTTTCATTGGTATAGTAGGAGCAGTAGGTAGGACTTCCTTGAGAATATAACCAATTGGCCAAAGGTTTTTGCTAACTTGGATTATTAGCTGGGCTGTCTATTCTAAGTGTAATATTAATTGTTGTATTACACAAAAAAAGAAAGGAAAAAGAGGTGCAAGTATAAACTACTTCCTTTAATAGCCTGATAAACTAGGTCAAGGCCGAGCTAGGTTCTTAACCTGATTGAGTTATAAGTGTAGTTAAACTTGGTTATAAATATATACAATAGGTAAACTAGCTACATTGCAACGACGACGTCCAGCGCCCCTAACTTCAGCAACTGTTACACAAATCCCCGAACAGCTGAGAACCCTTACAGCAAAGGATCATGGGTATGTATGTCGCCACACTTCGATAGCAAGTCGCAAAGAGTCTATAGCTGTTTGTCAATTGAGAAATCTTTAAGAAGACAACTGGAAGTTATTATATATACAGCAAACTCTCTTATGTACATTAGCATGTATCAGCAACTGAAACTCTGTTTGCATTCAGTCGCCCATAATAACTCGGTGATCTTCTTGTGCCAGTTATCTATCACAATTATCGTCTGTCCGTTGCCTGTTGTAACCTGCAATGGCGCCCTACTATATTTATCCTTGGAGTCAGATTCCACGCAGTGCTTCGCGAGCAAGGACTTCGCAATCTCCACGTGTCCGTTGCACGCATCTCTATGCAGGGCAATTGGGGAAACACTGCCCTTCATATCGCACTAGTGAATGGCCTTACGAAGCTGCAAAGATTCTTTTGCAAACGATTCAGGGCGCATCTACCATTAGCAACTCGAAAAGTCCACTTGAACTGTCAGGCTTAGATTTTCAGAATCATGACCTCGAGACACACCTCATGATTGCTGTTAAGAAAGGAAACTTTGATATTATTAGAGACTCACCTGAACTCTACTCAAAGATTGATATACCTGATAATAATGGTAGGATACATTATGCAACAGTACTCCAAGCTGCTGTTGCAGGCGGTAGGCTTGCTACGATCAGGTTGATCTTAAGCAGCAAGCCTAACCTAACAATCGCCACTGGATAATGGGTAACGCCGCTCCACAGCGCAGTAGCGTGGAAAGATATACATACTGCGTACAAAATATCTCCCAGCGTTACTATAAACCATCGACAAGGAGGGAATGTTATGAATGCATCTAGCCGTAGGATATAAGGACTAAATAATTCCTTATCTCAATGATCTACGTAGCAATAGATGACAGCCCACAAGAAAGACCATCAGGGACGACATGTGGCGCATCTATGCGCGGAGCGTGGTAACAGACACATTGATGGTTGACCGCATGCAATGTTGGATTAAAGAAGCGGACTCGACTTGTCTAGGCTCAGAACTCGGCACAAATAACTTTCCTCCCTAGTAGGGATACCGAGCAGACCACAGCTAACCCGCGTTGTGTCAAGATATTGACTCCGGCTCTGCTAAATCTTCATGGTGGCTGTTTCCTGATGCAGTGGGTCTAGGGGCTTGCAATAACACCATTTTATTAAGTTTTAACATTCAGGAGACTATTATCATCGAGGAACAGGCACCGATCACTGCTATCACAGGTAATAAAGCAGACCATGGCCTTGGTTCTGCGCTGGAGAATTTAGTAATGTTAAAAGAACGATGCTATTGCAGTCTGCTTTACGCCCAATCGTTATATAATCAGGGCTTCTGCTATTACTAGCAGGGCTGCTAATGCCATTACTAGCAGCAGCAGTGCCTCTTTAAAAAAGCTTCTCTCTACTAGACACTAAGTCTATAAATATTTAAACTTAAAGGCAATATCTTTTACAGAGAATATTTTAACTTTTAGTTACTCTTACTCTACTATTATTAATATTTTTATAGGTACTAAAGTATACCTGTATAGTATCTATGCGGGTATTTTAAAGGATTTTACTTAAAACATAAAAAACAATAAAACCTTATCTAAAGTCTAGATAGTCTAGCTCTACCCTAATAATAACCGTAGAGCTAACTATATAGCTGGAATTATTATAGCTTTTACTAATATTATTTAAGAGATTGTATAGTCCTGGGCAGATGGAAGATACATGGCTGGGGATTTGAAGAATTATATAATAGTCTCTCTGCAAGTTCCTAACAAAGTCTAATGCTCTAATAGCACAGTCTTTTCTTCCTCTCTTTCATTAGCGCTTACAAAAGTAGCCCACCCCTGGATAAAGCATAAACTTACCGCAAGAGCTGCTTATAAAATCACTACCGTCAAGCCTAGCGGCGGTCGCATCGCTATTGCCACGCAATATATAATTATTTAAACAGATTTAATGCTGCCAAGAATTTCTATATCACACTAGCCGTTAGTCAAATAATCTACAGCTCATCTAAAACACTGCCAGATCTTAATCCTCCCGCTAACTCTAACGGCACCTATAAGGCCTAATCTATCGTCAGTGGGGATTCCTATACATCCATGGCGACAGAGTGCGGGCTTAAGGCGGCAGATTTTACCACACTGCACAGCAATAACAAGACCTTTTGTTCAACTATAGTAGTTAGCCAGCTAGTTTACTGCACTTATCGAATATTGCCTGATATTACTCCCCCTCAGGCTGCCAGCGATATTAGGGTCTTCAACCTCAAGGGTGTGATTGGCGAATCTTACGACAAATCTCAAGATTTGCTCAATATTCTTAAGGTGTTACAGGACATTAGCTCCCTGGACTCTCAGCTTAACATTGCTGATATAGCTAATCCAGCTGTTGTGCCAGTCTTAACAATGGCCTCTGCCGTAGCAGGCAGGGGGAGGTTATCAAGGAGGCAGCTGGAATCACAAAGCAAGAGCGAGACTCTCTTCTTCATCCCCTCTGTAGCAGAAGCAGTAGATAGTAGTATAGTTACTATCCGCTCTGCCTTGTCGATCGCTTACTTAGGCAAACTTTCTTCACCGCCTATGTCTTCCTCAATATGCGAGTGCATCTTCGGTGATTCATAGCAATAGAAGCTGTTATAATATAAATAGCTGTCTTAAATTTTCATCCAAAGACAAAGATAGGGAAGGTTATTCAGTATTTAATAAAGCATATCCCATATTTTAAGAGATAGAAATTATGTTTTTTACAGTAAGTACATAGATAATTAAAAGATTATAAACATAGAACATAAATTATGCAAATAAAAAAGAAAGTATAGTATAGTAAATAAGCACTATAATGTAATAAAAAGTATTATATAATATGAAATAAATACTATTTATAATAAAGTGCAGTATACTATAGCGAATAATTGACATATTATTGCTGATAAACGCTATATTATATTAGAGAAACGATCTAATGTAATAAATAAGCACTATATTTCAGTAGATAACTGCAGCGATACAGGAGAAAGCACTGTATTATGGTATAAAGTAAAGAACATTCTGTAGTAAGCCCTGCATTTTCCAAATACAAAATAAACCTGCTTGGATACCGGGTACGCCTAAGCCAGAATATACTACTGTTATTTGTTCTGACTTAAAATAACATCTGCTGCCTTTTCACCAACCATGTACGTTGATACTGCAGTAAATGTCCCTGGAATTCTCGGGTAAACAGACGCATCTACTACTCGTAGCCCCTTGACACCTCGCACACGGAAGCTTGAATCTAAAACGGCCATGGGGTCACCGTCCGCCCCAATAGGACACGTTGAAGAAGCATGATGGCCCCATGCAGTATCCTTGGCATACATCTCAACGTCGGCATTAGACTGAATATTTGCCCCTGGCAGAATCTCATCCACCTGGACAAGCTGTCTTTTGAAAGCGTCACGCGCAACGCCAATAGCTTCACGTATGGCCATTAAATCAGCTGCATAGTTGCCGCTTCCGGTGTCGAAGTAGTTGAAGACGATTTCAGGAGTATCTAGAGGGTCAGCGGAGAGCAGCTTGACATGCCCAGCGTTGTTGCGTGGATGACCCTTAAGTATGGCCCAGGTGAAGAGGTCGTGTTCAGAAGTAATGTTATAACTGTAGCCGGGGAAATAGCCGCGAAAGTTGACGGGTCCGCCGAAGAGAAAGGCATCGTATTCACTTGCCTCTGAAGATCTCATCAACATGGCTGCTGCGAAACCATTCGAAACGTAGGTTCCTCGATCGCCAAGGATAGGATGCTGCCAGCGGTCGAGGCACGGATCGGTGTCAGAAAATGTACAGCCCTCAAGGAACGTCCAGTTAGATGGGACACGGCCCTGGACAGCAACCTCATAGTGGTCTTGGAGATTGGTTCCTACACCAGGCAGATCCTTGACAACCTTGATACCGAATTTCTTGAGTTCGTCCGCTGGGCCGATACCGCTGAGCTTCAGAATTTGGGGAGAATTATACGTCCCACCCGCGACAATAACTTCCTTGGAGGCAGTAACTGAACCAGGGGTGCCTTTAGTAGAAGACTTTGATCGCGGACTGGCTTTGTAAAGATACGCTCCGTCAAGGAACTCAACGCCCGTAGCGCGAGGTTCATCGCCCGATTCATCAAAGACAACTTTCGTTACATGGCAGTTCATCCTCACATCAAGAGGATACTTCTTACTACCGTCCCAGTTCTTGGCATCCCGAACGGCAACCACAAACTCTCGCGAACCATATCTCTGTCCATTACCAGCAGAAAGTGGAATCTGGAAATACCCACCGTCCTTATCCCGACTTTCTGAGTCTTCGTTGGCATCACCAAGAAGGACATTAAGTAAATTTGGTAGCAACTTGGTGTAATTTCCTAGCGCAAAACTACCTCCAGTGATCATACTGAGAAGCTTGGGATCTTCAAGAGGAATCGTAAGCGGTGCGCGATCTGTGTCCAACCACCCACTGTAGCCATGACCCTTAGCAAGAGGCAGCAGGTACTTGTTATTTTCCATCCTGACGAAATACTTTCGCATGCTATCGGGGGACCAAGAATCGTCACCAGTCAGTGAAGCAATGAATTGGAAGTCCGAGCGATGCGGGTAAATCGCCACAAGTGCATTGTGGGCAGTACATCCACCTAGTGTTCCAGTACGAGGATACAGTGTTCCAAGCATCTTGGAACCAAGAGGGGGATTCAACCCGGTGTATATCTGTCCATCTGGCGTCTCATACGAAGTCTTGTAGTCGCGCGCTTGTCGAGTATCGTCTGCATAGTGGCGCACGAAAAAGTTCCAAGCAAGCTTCTCATCTTCTGATGATTTTGCAGAGTATGCAGGCACAGTGTAGTTTGGGTTGTTCCCCTGGTCGTCGCCGGCTTCAATGAGAAGCGTTTTGTGCCCGGCCAGGGCCAGTCGCGCGGCTAATGGACCGCCGCCGGCCCCGGAACCAACAACGACGTATTCATAGCCGGTGAGAGTAACAGCATTGACAACAGATGTCAGGAAGGTGAAGCCTAGAAAGGCAGCTTGCCATGAGGGATGCATCATAGTCTTTTCGTTTTCAACCCGAGGATGGAAGCCTGACCTCGATCCCGTCCGCAAAACGGCTAACGACAAATACATATAGATGGACTGAAGACTTTCTGGCTAATATGCCGCTTAAAATTAAGCCGCTCCATAGTAAATAAGATCTGTTATTGCTGGTTCAAACGAGGTGGTGTCTAATATCGCTGGAAATCTAGCATCGGCCTAAAAGAACAGTTGTGGGTCTGCAAATAACAAGTTCTCCAACAAATGCAGGGAGTATTAATACTTAGCCTAGCTCATTCGAGAGATGCAAGCCAAAAGTTCGTCTTCCAACAGTGGATCTAATATTCGGGGTCTTTGGAAATAGGATGGCCAAGTGTCTTAGCCACTATTATTGCCAATGAAGTATCCTCTGCCTGTCTTGTCGAGCTGTGCCCGCTAGTATTTCAAGCATTCACGCTTACTATTATTTGGCTCGCTCCTCCGCTCATAAGGACGAGCGGATGACAAGTTTGCCAATCCTCCCAAATAAAAGCGTCAATCATTCGCAGGCTTCTGTTGCCATCCTTTCCCAGCCCCCAACCTAGGCAAGGATGGCAATCATCAGCTGTGTACATAACAGCTCAAGGACAGCTCGGTCTAACGCCTATACCCCGCTTTTGCCGATCGGCAGCCACCAGTGCTGTTTTTGGGCGGCCTGTGAAGATGCGATCTTCAAGAATAATTCATATCGTTGCTAGTACTACACAGCCATGTGGGGTTCAATTTAAAAGTCGGGGATGTGATGGTTCCAAGTAGTATGTACTTTGGCTGTGCCAGGGGAGGACTTGTCAGATGGTTATGGAGTATAAGTCCAGCTGTAATAACGTCGGCCATGATAAAGGAGGATAGCCGGCATCAGGGCAACTACTATATATTTCGGACTTGATTCCGAATTCTTGTTGAGACTCTAGGTTGTTGAGCTATAACAGCTCGCTATTAAATAACTGTCTATGGCATCCGCACAGCGTCTCTCTACCTCAATACATGACCTCAGTCCCGTTCGGAAGCGTATAGCCCACCAAGACAAAGTCCCGCACTATAGCTGTCCCGTTAGCTAGTAGCGCCGTCTGAGCCGGCGTGCATGTTTCCATAATGTCCCACGTATAGCATAGTGGCTCTGAAGGTTTCGGTACGAAATTTTTAATGCTGAAGCTACTGCTTGGCCCTACGGTAGAGTACTTAGCCCCGGGGAGAACCTGGCCCGTCGCGATGTCTAGGCCAGACATAGCACGGGAGAAGATACGGTACGCTGTCTCGGGCTGGTAGTATGGGACTGGAAGGAAGAGATTATGTTAGCCACTGCGGTATAGTATGGGTGAGGTAGGAAAAAAAAGTGGGATTAGGCATACCCTGGTGCCCTGCATCAAAGACCCGCGAGAACGATAGGTTCCCGTGCTGGCGCACTACGCCACCTTTGTAGCTGTCATTGGTGCTGATACTGGCATAGCCAGCGGATCGGAAACCTGCGGATGACGACGTTTGGATAGCTAGGCTAATTTGCTCACCACCGAGCCCTAAAAAGGAGGAGGAGTCTGTCAGCGTAACGCTTCTTCAAAGCCAGTAATAGTGAACTAGAATAGACGGACAGTTACACTGATAGTCCCTATCGCCATAGACAAGCGCGACCCTAATGCCGCTATCAAGCAGTCGTCCCAGGAGCTCGAGGTTGTGCCCCCGGATGAAATCGCCTGTCTGTAGAAAAACCTGGGCCACAGCAGACGAGAGGCCAGTGAAGTTAAGCGGCACACCAAGTGCGAGCTGTGCCTCGCGCGAGTTTAGATAACCTGCCGCAAACTTGGGCGGAAACGAGTCTGGCGCTAACTGAGTGAAGTCAAATTGGTCATGCTGCCGCAAGGCTATCTATTAGCGATTTGCGTTTCCAAGAGCGTGTGCGCTTTGTCATATAATATATATGTATTCTTACCCCTTTAGAGTTAAAGGGCTGCAATATGGGCCCAAAACAGAAGTTGTATGCTGTCTCGCAAGCTTGGTTAACTCTCTTATTATTTCCCCAGCCCTCCGGGTCCAGCTCATTAGCCAGGCATCGACAAGCGTCGGTTAAGTAGAGACACTGGGGCACAGCAGCCAAGGCGTCTTGGTACTCGGTGTTGTTAATAACCTGCAAACCGTAGGTATTGTTATATGCGAAGACAGGGTATAGCGGCGTCTGGACACTGTTGTCAATACAAGCGTTTACCAAGCCGATAACATCGATGTGCAAAGGGATAACGGCTGTCGTCGAGGCATTCTCAGTAGCAATGACATCATTCTGAGTGGTGATATAGCCAGCCAGGGTCGGCACGTAGTGACCGCCGTATGACTCTCCCCAGAGACTTAAATGGTTGTCTTTTGACTTGTATTCGGGGAACCTGCCGCTACATGTTAGACTCTACTATAATTGTGGCATAGAATACAAATAATAGGCGGGAAGCGGGTTTCTCACTCTTGTATCCAGGTCTGCAAAAAGTACCAGCTCGTTCTCGCCGCAATGAAGCTTGTATTGGCTGTCGAGGCAACGCTCTGAGACGCAAATGTCCCTGGAACGGCAGTTATCGTATCTTGAGATAGATCTGCAAGAGAGAGGTTCTTGGGGGTAATAGCGAATGGCGACTTCGGCTCGTTAATAGTACCGTTAATAAGCGAGTCATACGAGAAGCCAACCTGGACAGGCTGGTCTAGATATAGCATATTAGCGTCATTATTCCATGACCATGGGTTCAGCACTGTCCCCCTCGAGTCCGCGAGGACAGAGCATGGCCCATTTTCCCCTAATGCCGCTACAACTGATGGAGAACCCGGGCCACCCTGCAGCCAAAGGGAGAGTGGCGCATTCTCAGGATCGTCGCGCGCCTCAAAGAACCAGAAAAAGGAGTGGATAGGGTAGTCCTGGCCCGGGATGAGATTAGGAGGAAGGTTGACATATCCACTAAAGGCTTTAACGTCTGGGGTTGTCTCGCAGATTTGAGTCTGTTGAGGCTCGGACATTAGCAACATTATATATGGGTTACCTTGGGTGATGGAGGCTTGCCTGCTTATAAGAGATAGAGACGCCAGAGAATAAGGTGCTCGGGATGGTTATAAAGCCCTCGGGAGTCGGTGGAAGCAATGCAGCCAATGCAAGTGGTGATAGAAGAAACAGCCAAAGGCCGGATGCTATATCACGATACATAATGTATAAAAAAAGCAATTCCGATATTTTGGAGAAAGTAAGTGGTAGAGTATAGAAGAAAGTGAATTGAATACTTTACATCTCAAGAGGAGAAACACGCGTTATAAAAGAAATTCTCTTGGTAGCGGTTTATCCTATCCTGAAGAAAGCTATTCAGGCAGCGTCTATAGGATTCCTAGATAGGGGGCGGCTTTGTAAACAACATCTATAGGAAAGGAAGCAGCTACGAAACTTATGCGGTATGCCCAGCCAAGGCTGAAAAATAAGCAGGGCACCCTTTAAGCTATGTGTATAGCTTAAGCTTGACATCTAGCATGTCTAGCATGAGTGTGTTACTCTTGCTTGAATGCCCCACTATCGCTGACTTAATACCTACTAAGGCAACTACTGCAGGGAAGCTTATTTCCAATTAGTACCACTACATACTAGATAGGCCTACGGAGTACATATCAATCAACTCGGACTTGCCCCACTATCTATAAAAGCTCCACTTTTCCCAAGGTAGCACTTGCTGCCGGAGCAGACATAGCGCTTACTAGCCTTGGATAAGGGGTATAACCAAGTGTGTCTGCGGTTCTTGCAATTAAAAGTCTTGTCCAACCCTCTAAAAAGTTGACGGGGCTTAACTTTACCATAGGAACATCACAAGCCTCATACGGTAGTTCGGACGCGCCCCACTTGTTCGGTTGACTTTGTCTCTTTCATTTAGCCATCGAGATGCCCAGAAAGGGGTCGCAGAAGGTCAAGACAGGATGTTTGACATGCAAGTATGTCTACCTACATACGCTCAGGAAGCAAGACTGTAACACGAGCCATTGATTAATGATCTCAAACAAGGATACGAAAGATCAAATGCGACGAGGCCAAACCTCATTGTCTGAGGTGCACTAGTACTCAGAGAATTTGTGATGGCTATTCACCTAAGGCTTACCAAACTCACACTTGGGATGAGCTTCTAAGTTCGAGTGCTATTATCCCTGCTCCAAGTAATGGTCGCAGCAATCGGGAAGGCAGAGCCATTGACTTTTTTCTCCATGTGGCCGCCCCCAGCCTATCGAATTACCCTGATAAGGAATTCTGGACACGTCTCGTTCCAATGGCTTGCCAGCAAGAGCCCGCCGTTCGTCATGCAGCAATCGCTATCAGCTCCATCTACGAGCAGCTCAAGGACGGTCGATCGGATGCTCTCGATTACCCTGGCAGCGGATTCGCCCTCAGCCACTACCACCAGGCCCTGTCACACCTCACCCGCAAGTCAAACAGTGAGTTCACGATGCTGTTCCTCTGTATTCTCTTCGTGTGCATAGAGGCCCTGCAGAAGAATGTACCCGCCGCCATCGAACATTGCAGGCATGGTATAACAATTTTGAACAATGCAACGATGACGCCCTGGGTCCGTGAGAAACTTACGCCTATGTTTGTCCGATTGAGCATCTTTCCTTTTTTTTTCGGCAGCACGGTCACTACGTTTCCTTCCCTAAGCGATCTGGTGACTGGTGCCATAGCTCCATATACTACGCTCGAAGAAAGCCTGTCTGCCTTAGACCTCCTCCAGGCACGGTCTGTCCGGTTCATACGCTCCAGCGACACGTACAGGCAAGGAATCATGTACAGGGTGGATTTCCCCAACAATCTTCATCAAGAGCAGTCCGCAATACTTGCAGCGCTGGGCCAATGGCTTCATGACTTTTCAATCTTTAGAGAAGCGTACCCGCCTACTTCCCATGACGCCAAAGCCCCGTACTTAGGAACACTCATCAAGGGCCTTGTCTGCAAAGTATGGGTGGGAGGCGTCCTTGACAAAACTGAAATGGGTTATGATAATCAGCTGGCCTCCTTCAAGGCAGTCGTCGATGCCGCGGAAGAAATGATCTCATTGCTCCCACCAGCGCAAACCCTGTACTCTAAGTCCAAGTTTACATTCGGGATGGGCTATATGCCACCCTTATATCTAGTAGTGATCAAGTGCCGAAACTTGAACATTCGACGTGCAGCTCTCAAGGCCATGGTCAGCCTCGCAATGTGCCAAGAAAATTTATGGGATCTCTCGGTCATGTTTGCTACCGGCCGGCGCGTCATCGAATTGGAGCATGGTATCAACCTTGAGACATTCGACAGAGAAGATCTGCTAGATGCACACGTGTTTGTCCCTCCTGATGAGATGCGCATCCGCGATTCGATTATCACAAAATCGAGAGAAACGCAAATTGATGTATCCAAGGAGAGCACGCGATACATGCTGGTTTCCTTCCTATTCGCGACGTTGGCAGGATTCAGCTTCGTGGATGAGTGGCTTCCAATCGGCCCAGTGCCCACTTCCTCGGCCTAGTCTCATATACGTTCGCTGGTTTTCTTTGGGGCATAGACTTATGGGCGACACAATATGTATATAGTGTTTGAGGATAGCGTGTTCACTTACAATATGACTTATGATGAAGAGCGCTGACTGGCTGTTTTTCTGGATTCTGGGAACTTGGTGTGAAACTTTTCATATTGGGGAAGTCCAGCACTAGATGGGAGAGACCTCGAACTATACGAATAATACCTATTTGATAGACATGGCGTTCTGGGGATATGTTACAATATAGAAGCAACTCCTAAGAGATTGTTTGTGATGCTAATCGACTTTAACAACTGGACAGTTTGCATGAGAAGGTTGGGAAGCCAGCGAAGTCGGTGGTATCTGCGCTCTACCAGGTCCAGGATGACCCTCGGGGCGCGTAACTTGCATGATCCGAGCGCGAGATCTGACAAGATGGATATTTTCGACTTGTGCATAGCCGAGTGTACGGATCAGCTTAAGATCCCCACAATTCATACTTATTAGCTAAGGTATTTACGACGGCTGGTATTAAGCACTCAATTATCATTATGAACAACCCTTAGATAAGAGATAATTATAGGCGAGCTGGACAGTCGGAACTCAACCGACATTTGAGAAAAAACCCTTTATTAGTGACGCGGTTTAAGGAGAAATCTTCGGTAGCTGAAAGCTGTTGTATTGTAAACTGGGGTTCTGGTTCTCGCAACCTTCGGCCGCCAGAAGCGGTTTATGCCGCATATGGCCCATCTCAGAGAATTCCAAGTGAATTAATAACGCGGTATGTATCACCTCTTGCCAAAACATTATGCATGAGGTCTCGGAGAAAGGAAAGGACAAATGGAATAAGTAGCTTGGCTCGGTTTAAAAGAAACATTTGGCTGCCATACTAGTGATCAGTACCATGACTTCGGTTTCCAAGGGAGAATTTCATCAGCGAGCCGCATTTGTGAGGTTGTCCCATGCAGTAAAGCGGTAGAGTAATTATATAGAAGGCTTGAGAGTAGTATTTATAGAACAGCGAAGATCCTTTTACTTTGACGACACCGCCAAGCCAGGAACCACCTGCAGGCTCCCTGTTCAGCTCGGACCTGCCCCACTATCCCGCAGGATGCTTGTGGCACTAAACTTTGAAACAATCGATGCGGATTTAGAGGCCAGATTTCTAATAATGATGCATATAATACGGGATCTTTCTTGCTATACAATATTTTGACTTTATACTCTACACATTCGACGGAGCTTAGCGGTTGCTGGCCCAAAATAGGAACGAGACGCGGCTGCCATTCAACACGTCGGATTTGGCCTATTTTTATTATCAGACTTCTTTATTAATAGGCCAGAAAAAGGGTAACCATCCAGGAGAGAATTATAGCTCCTACATTTCAGGCAAGCGTTTCAGCACTGGTACCATTTATTCTAGCGCTCAGCCACGATTGCAATAAACTGCAAGATGCTACCCCTTGCTTACTCATCCACGCTGATAAGAAGTTTTGGCTACGCCTCTTCTTGCCCGTCTGCGAGAGAGATTCCCGCTATTCGTCATGTAGTTATCACTGTCACCATCTGTAAACTGCTAAAAGATTTATCACAGCTAAGAGGACCTTAAAGATCTTTAGTATCGTCTGCTAGTGGTCGGCTTATTGTAGAGTCAGCTTAAGTTTCCGCATGAGGCATTCAAGAGAGAGGAATTGCCTGATATTCGGACACTATACCACGGGATGATATGCAGATCAAAGGTTCAATAGCTTCAAGTTGGGGAGATATACAGTACAACGTGTCTAGGAAATGTATACGGTATACCAAGGTTTCATTTCTGTTCTCAATTTCGGGAGTTCACTTTTGTGGACGATTGACTTGCGGTCGGCTCTGAGAAGCCTCTTCCAATGCCACCTCTTAAATATCACTTGCGTGTTATGACTCCCTTCAAGGATAAGTTCAAGGGGTCTGCATTGAGGGGGGAAGAGCGTTGTTCCGAATCTGGAGCCTCGTGGTTTTACTCACAAGCAAACACCATAACCTGTACCTGATTGGCTGCTTCGGATTATGAGACAGGGATGCGCTCGTGGCTGTGAGGGAGGCTCGGCACGTGAAGGAAACCAGTTTAATTTGCCAACCAGGTGGCTATATTGTTATTCTGAAAGATATAAAGCTAAAGAGATCAGTATGATGCGTTTTTCCTCTCCCCGTAAGTCTGAACTCACTCAATCTAATATACGTCGGCTGTCAATTGATGTTTAGGATGCTTGTCATCAGCGTTCTCGTCGCCTCCTGCATATTTACTGTAGCTGAAAGCTTCCATATCCCAACACCCACCGTTTCTATTATTAGAGACGCGAATTCTGCCTCCCAAAATACTGCAGCAAGTATCACACCTCTTCAGTCCGCAGGCTCGGACGGCTATTTCACTACCACAAAACACATCACCATTGAAGGTGTCACGAATGATCATGTTACAGTTGCGGGGAAAACTATTGACATTGCTGTTCCAACCTGCATCCAGACAATAACTCCTGACGCAAATGGCTATGTTCCACCGGGGACCTGTGGTGCCATATGGGATTACTATCCCAACTTCCCTGCTGCCCTTGTATTTGCCTGTATTTTTGGCGTCCTCACCATGGTACATGTTTGGCAAGCTATAGCGAATAGAAAGGTC
The DNA here is from genome assembly GCA_021066465.1 of Trichoderma asperelloides. Lineage (NCBI taxonomy): Eukaryota > Fungi > Ascomycota > Sordariomycetes > Hypocreales > Hypocreaceae > Trichoderma > Trichoderma asperelloides. The sequence continues at coordinate 48,452 of JAJKFY010000320.1, forward strand.
AGAATTATCAAAGCATTTTTCGCTCCAAACTTGACAGATTCTAATGGGCCATCACGTACAGAAATTTTGCTGGGTCATCATCATGGCGAGCATTTGGGAAACCATTGCCTTTAGTTTCCGCACCATTAGCACTCGGTATCAGCAGAACACCGCAATCTACCTTATCTTCCAGATATTTATATTGCTGTCTCCTCTGTGTAACATCGCCCCTCTATACGTTTCCACTATCATCCTTTTGTCATTACTGACTTCTCTTCTCTTCAGGGGTCAATGCTTTCGATTACATGGTCCTCAGCCGCATGATATACTTCTTTCTCAAGTCACATAGTCTATTTTCCGTGCCAGCTACTGCTATTGCAACTATATTTGTGGCCCTTGACCTCGTGTCCTTTGTCATCCAGTTAGTCGGGGGTAGCATGGCCGGCCCCACGGCACCCGCCGAAGATCAGCTTAAGGCGATTCACATCTACATGAGTGGTATTGGACTGCAGCAGTTCTTCATCTTTGTCTTCGCTGCCTTATCGGCCGCGTTTCAAAGAGAGATGAAACGCCAAGAACATATTATGGGGGATGGCTCATTAAATAAGCAAAACGGGTGGAAGAGACTACTCTACACGCTATATGCCTCTCTGGGCCTAATTACCGTTAGTATAGGACATGAAGAGGAGCTGAGTGAGTGATGAGCTAAGAAATGAGCCATATAGATCCGCATCATGTTCCGCCTTATCGAATTTTCTCAAGGCTCAGATGTCTCCAACCCTTTGCTCACGTCTGAGGCGTTTTTCTACTTTCTTGAAGCGCTTCCTATGTCGTTGACGATCTTATCATTCAACATCACACATCCTGGAACGATTCTCACTGGGCCTGACTCAGAAATGCCAGGCTTCTTCTCGACCTTGAAGGCCTTGCGGCGTGGAAGAAGCGGCAAGCTGCTACTGCAAGACAGCGATAGTCGGTCCTCGTATATCCTGGAATAAACATCCAATGGGATTAATAGTGGATATTTTAGTCGTGCAGATAGTGTAGGTGAAATGCAATCTCAAACGCAGCCTCTCTGATCACTTTATATAATAGAGCATATGTTACTGGGACTACTGCGTTACTATACCGTCGATTGTGAATACTGTTCCTATTGCAACCATTCAAGCAGGAATTTAAGCCAGCCTCTAAACCTGAATCCTTTGTTGGCAATGATAATCTAGCGACTCTATATTAAGAATTGTTTCACTTATTCTTAGGAATGAGTTACTGATATGCCGCTACGTACAATTAATGACGCCGGCGGAAATCCTGAGACATACGACGCAACTTTTCATTTCATAGTTGGATTCTTACTACTTCATTGGCTCAAGTGGATGGCTAAGTAAGGTTATTGTTACCTCTTGAAAATAGGATTTTCTGCTTTATAATGAGAGTAATGGTTGACTGGTTTGAAACAAGGTCGTTGAAGTAATTTTGGGCGTTCCTGCAGCTGGTGAGAGTTGCACTGGCGTTGGCGATATTGAGCTTAAAGCGTGAAGGAGTGAATAGAGCTACTATAAAACTAAACTGCAATATTTGAGCAAACATTTATCATCTACACCGTTGTTCCTTCTATAAGTAAAAATTGCAAACGCGTAATACTGCTCGTTAAATGTACATAAGTCAGCGATAAAGTGCCTCAGGCGATTGACCGCTGCCTCGGGCTGGCGTTTTGTGAAATCCAGGTTGGCGCACCATCAACTGTACAGCCGTATTCCCCGCCTCATATCGTTTTGTAGCAAATCAATAGCATTGAGATCTTGTTGGCCAGTCTGGACAGCGACTCCATATCTAAGCAGCAATTTTTTTGTTATAATAAAAGCTAGACGTCCCTACACGTCCATTTGCGACAGCCACGTGCAGAATGGTATCGCCAGTATTCTGATTGATGGAACCGTGTGCGGGAGGAAAGGACACTTTACTCCGGCCTATAAGTAGTTTTGACGTCATCCGGTGATCTCACTCGACGCATTAGTGGTAGATCCAGATCAGCTTAGCAGGCTATTCAACCACCCTGTCGAGCAGAGTTACCAGGTCAAAAATAGTCATTGCATTTTGAAACGACTGTGGCGTTGTTCAGCAAGGCAGTAGCTTGCTCAAAAGATCAGACATGTTTCTCGTCACGTAGTACTCTGAGCACTGCTTTCATTCCAATATCCATTCTATACTCCCTTATTTGTGGAAGGAGGCAACTTTTACGTTCTTGAAATAATTCTCAGCGGCCCCATTGGTTCTCTCCAGTGACACAGAGCACCGACGAGCAACGGCACGTTGCAGCCAGTGGTAAGGCACTGATTTACAACGCCTTGAGGGTTATTGAACAATCTTTGAGTATCATTAATGCTTCATTAGTCTCCCGACACTTGCATGGGAGTGCGCGTATCCTTACCAGCGGCATATAACTACAGCGATTTGGATTGCACAGCAACATTTTGGTAGCCACAAAATGCACCTCCAAGCTGTTACCACTTTATTCACGGAGATTCTGGACAATTGCAAGGACAGTAATTAGAGCGTGGCGGATCCTATTGCAGACTACAATGCCGCTTTCCAGGCCAGGGCCAGCGATAGAGGAGTTGAGGAGAGTTGCGACGATAGGGTTTGTTGGAGTAATGTTATTTGGTTCGGTGGACGGCGGCGGCAAGTTCCTTGATCCTTCATTCTACGACTTTTTGCACGAGTTTGAGGTTCTGGACATGCCACTTTATTTACATCTTGGCATCCCACCTGAGCCTATTATACGGACGTAGGTATTACGAGATACCTGTAAACGATTTCGCAACAGCTATGTTAGCGAGTGGCGGCCGGGGCTGGCACAGCAAAGTGGGACTTCACCTGCTTCGTTTGGCCGTATCTGGTGTCCTTGCTGCCCATCCTCGGCTAAAACCAGTGATCGGCCACCAAAGAGAGATGCTGCCGTTCATTCTTCAGAGGTTTGATGGGGCTCTAGGAGGCATTGGGCTTGAAACGGAGTGCAGGGAAGATGCTGAGGACACAATTCTTGGTAATCTTCTCAGGATTCTTCACGTTACCAGTCACTCACTTGACTCTGCAGACCTGGGGATCAGATCACACCCTGTTTGCTCTAGACTATCCATATGTGGACTGCCAGCGGGGTCCTACCTTCCTGAAGGCGATAAACAACGTATTCTCTCCCTCTGACATGAGAAAAATACTTCGGACAAACGCGGAAAGCCTTTTTAAGTTCAGAATTTAAGAAACCTAGATCTTAGACATATCATCTCTATAAAAAGACAAGACTAATTACAGAACAGTATTGCGGCTTTCATATGACAGGTTGGCAGGTTTGAGACAGAAGGGATGTAATCATAATCCTTCTACAGCTTCTGTAACCAGCTGCCTATAATATAGTAGTCAGTAACCAAACGTATATTGAGAAATGTTATATATTGTATACACAAATAATGTAAGAGTTTAGGAATACTTTTCATTGTCCGCAGCATATAATCTACATTTAAATATAAAGCACATAGCGTAAGGTCTAAAGAACAATATTACACATACTTCTATTGCTACCCATCGTGCTAATTGCCAATTTGTTTAACCCAAAGATCATTGTATACCCCTTTCATCTCTTTTAACTCGTTATGAGTACCACTCTCTATAATTCTACCATTTTGAACAACAAGAATCTTATCTGCGCCAACTATAGTGGAAAGACGGTGAGCAATTATAAATGTAGTTCTTCCAACCTTTAAACTGTCCAGAGCTTGTTGAATAGTTCGCTCTGTGTTGGAATCCATAGAACTCGTGGCCTCATCAAAGACGATAATTGGAGGACCTTTCAAAAAGACTCTTGCAATAGCGAGCCGCTGGATCTCCCCTCCAGACAACTTGATTCCATTTTCACCAACCTTCGTATTATATCCGTTGCGAAAGCCAAGGATATTGTCATGTATAGAAGCAGCGCGACAAGCATCGAATATTTCATGGTCTGATGCTGACATTCGGGCGTAGCGAAGATTCTCCAGAATCGTCGCATTAAAGAGCAGTGGGTCTTGAGGAACAACACCTATAATAGACCGGAGTGAGCTGAGAGTCATGCTCCGAATATCTCTGCCATCAATGCGAATATGGCCGGAGTCAACATCATAGAAACGGAGAAGTAGTTTTATGATGGTGGATTTCCCCGCACCAGTCTCACCAACGAAAGCAACGGTTTGCCCTGGAGCAGCTGAGATCGTTAAATTTTGAATCGTAGCCTTCGTAGGGTGGTACGAGAAATTGACTTGTTCGAAATCGACGCGTCCCACAGCTTTTTGATAGTCCTGGGCATCCTTTTGATCAATTATACTCGGTTTGGTTTGTAGCAGAGCCATCAGACGTTCAGCATCAATTAGATCCGACATGATGTACCTGTACTCATGGAATAGCATCTTCAGCGGAAAGATCAATTGGTCCCAATATTGAATAAGAAAAACAAAATCGCCAGCGGTAGCTTTGCCCCGGTGTATTTCATAAAAAACAAGACCAGCCAAGATGGAAAAGGTTGTGGGGAGCATAGACTCGAGCAACGCTTGAGTATATGCTTCTTGCCTGCTCCATTTTGCGCTTGCTGCAAGTTGTGCCCCCACTGCACCTCCAAAACGGAGAGATTCAAAATGGAACATATTGAAGTAAGCTACATTTTGCCAACCTTGCACAGCTTGATGAATAACGCGAGATTCCTCTCTCTGAGCCCGGGCAGACTGACGACGATTATCGATGTTCCAGTTTGAAGTTATAAATTGGAGGGACATAAAGATGGCCGAGGCAATTGCCATGACCAATGGAACATAAATACCGAATTTCCAGTAGAGAAACCCAAAAGCAATAATGAGATCCAGTGTAGTTGGCAGAATCTCTAAGATCAGCGTTTCTAATATATTAGCGAGCGCTTCGCCCTGTTCTATAGCCTTCATGACTTCTGCTGAATCCCGCTCTGAGTGATAATCCAAAGAGAGGTTCATAATATGATTGAAAGAAGCGTTGCTGATCTGCCGATAAGAAAACTGTTTAATTGGTATCTTGATCAGAGATTGGATGAGACCGATGCCTGACTCTTCATTCAAAAGGCTGAGAACAAGCCAAATTAGGAGAGCTTTTACTGGCGATTGACCTTTGAGAAGCTGGTCGGCAACGAGGCCAAGCTGGCGCGGAACTAGGACATTGAGGATTCTGTTGCCGATCAAGCAGAGTATGTTAAGAATGATACAAGCTTGTACAGTCCGATCCTTCTTTGGTATAATGTATGGTAAAAAAATTGAGAAGTCTTTCAGATAGCCAACCCAACCACCAATCTCTTTCAGTCGGCTGGCACGACGATTCTTCATGCTATTAGTATCATCTACCTCGCTATCGGAGCAGTCACGCCAAATTGCTTCATCCTCTCGATCAAAGCTCTGTTCTCTATTGGTTTCGCATGTGCTATAAAGTCTGTTATGGTCTTGGCAGTCAATGTCCAGCGACTGGGTATACAGTAGCGGGCTGACTTCTGCACTTCTGTCTTCCATGGATAAAGACCGAATTCTTCCTCTATACCGCACTATCGTATCTGAGTACGAACTAGGTATAGAAACGTCAAGATCTTCTACTTATAGCGCGGGTAACCAAGACGAGCAGAATTACTAGCAAAACAATAAAGCTAGCCTATGAAAATATTAGATAGTTAGAATTATAGGACTATGTGCAGGATAAGTTGCTTATCATACCTGAACCAATTTAGATTTCTTACGTATAATTTTTCTGACGCCTAGGAGCGAAGAGCAAAGACGAAATCCAGAATTAAAGAGAGTTTTTTATTTTTATTTTTTTTTATTTTTTTTTTTTTAGCTAGAGAAATCAAGCTGAGTTAATACATATATAAGTATTGGATCTCCAGAAATGAAATCGTCGGTATGACTCATATTGAAAACCATGCGTAAGTGAATTACTGCGCCTACCTACGTTTGAGCAAATTTAATGTGGCGATGCAATGCCAACGATCGGTTGCATGAAACTGGTTGGAAAATAGTGGATATTGTTCCATTACCCCACTAAAACAGTTATCATTTAGTTTGGAAGTACTCCATAGTTGAGAACAAAATCGAGTTAAACATGCTTCTGAAAATACAAGGAATTGAAGTCACCTACTCCTAAAATTGCAATTGCCTTTAGAATTTCGTTATAATACATGCGCAAATAGAAAACATACTAGAAATAGATTTACTGTATAGTCTAGGTGCTTGATTTCAATGAAGAATCTGTGTATCCATGTATTAGTTGAGTATAACTAGGGATTTTATTTTTTATAACACTGAATATTTTTGTAAAACTGAGCTCCAGCTATAAGCAGTTTTAGAAAGTTTCTTACTACAATTAGCAATTAATGAGAGGCGAGACTGAGCGAGACTAGAGATGCTGGCAACCAGTGCTTAATTGACAATATTGTTCTGTCCTTAATGCGACAGGATGGATTATCTTCTATCGGCGCCAAGATTATGGAAGCCTTACGCATGACGAGCGCAAATAATAGTTGGCGGTTCCGCTGATATTAGCGTCTTCTCATCTTGGGAACCAAAGACGACGTATAATCTCGGTTGTTTCTGATGTTTGTATAGATAGAAAAAAATGCTATATTCCTGATAATCTTCATAGAAAGTTCTCAGACTGTTCACGTTACAATACATTAGCCTGGTGATAGAAAACAAAAGGCAACGTGGGTCAAATTCTTGCAAATTAAAATGTCTATACTGTCCTAGAAAAAAAACGCCAAAATCGTATGCGATGCACATTTACATTTTCAATTACAGTATGCATTAATATTAAAACTGTGATGTTTAACAAAGTACAAGCTTGGTTTGATCGTGGATATTGCTTCCTGAAGATTGTTATTGTAGTGGATCAATGCTGAAGTCGTGGGTTAAACACGCTGTATAATAAATCAATTATATTAAAGCCCTATGCGGGAATGTCCTTGTTAGAACTAACGCGGCGAAGTTGGAACCACAAATATTGTTAAGTGGACTATATAGACACTCGGAAGAGACAGAAGTGGTGAAAGGGAAAAGCTAATAAGATGGTAGACACTTGAACCCTTATTGTAACCTACGTGCAATATAAAAACTCCAACATATATCTTCGGGGAAAAAAATTATACTCGATGGCTTCCACTTTTATCAGGGTTATAGTGTCCGAAATCCTCATCTCGGCCGGGCCATAGAACCTTACTATGTACCACAGCACGAATGTGTGAAAACGCCACCACGAACCACCCAAGAACAATCAAAATTGTCATTGCGCTTGCCACACCCTTGATTCCCTCGCTGTCGAGTTCTTCTCCGATAAGACTCGTAGCAAGAGTAAAAGCCGTATTGGGGAATACGAGTGCCCACCAGGCCATGGAGAAGCGGATGCGGTGCTCAAGGATACCCATAGTGAGTGCAATGGCGCTAAATGAGAAAAACCAGAAGGCCAAGGCCCATATCCATATGCCGATCCACAGCGCCATCACCTGCAAAATGTCCACTGCGGCAGGATTTCTGGCAAAATAGGCGTAGTCGACCGGGATGGATCTAGAAAGACCAATCAGGCCCGTTGCTGTGAATCCCGGGGGACCAACAGCGATGAACATGCCCGGTCGCATAGGAGGAGCTGGGAACCCCTCCTGCGTGAGCCGGTATAGGTACAGCGAGTACAGCACAAAAGCGACGCTGAAACCTAGGCCTAGATAAGTAACTCCTGCAACGAGAATGGGTAGCCGTTGCGAGGGTGGTTGCGAAGGCGCGATTGTGGATGCCAAAACTCCCGTCAACAAGGTAGGGAAGATAGGAAAAGTCCAAAGGGGACTCATAGACTTGATGGAGAGCTTAGCGCCGTTGAACACCACAGTGTACTGGATTACGGCCGACAATAGAGCCAAGGCTGCGTAGATCCAGAAGCACACTCGAAGGGCTACAGGTAGCCAAGAGCCGCATGATGGAATACCGTAGATGGCTGAGTTGGCAAGGATGATAGCAATGCTAAGCAAAAATGCCGGAAAGAACAGACTTTCTGTCGGATGTACTAGGCTCGTTCTCAGTCCCCGGGGCGTCTTGACGAAACGGTAGGTAATCGTGGTGATGGAAAGGACAAACATGACGATGGCCATGAGGAATGCGACCTTGCCGATAGTGTCGAGTCCCCTAAAACGGTGAGGGGTATTCTTAAAGAGAAGACCGAGAACTCCAGTGCTTATTGTGACCGCAAACCAAGCCCAGGTAAAATGTTTCATGCGCTCGCGGACTGGGCATATATACCCCGGAGTACAAAGGCGTTGTTCCGGCGCCCGAGACTGGCCCGTTTCCCAGTCATCCTTGCTCTCTTTCTTTGGCTGAGGGTTCAAGGGTGAATCTAAAGGCAAGTTCGAGGGTGAGTTCGAGCACTGAGGGGGGGCCATGGTGTCAAAGTTCACCCAGTCCTTCTAATTGTTGTAAAGGGCTGAAGTGCCGCAGCTTGAGGATTCATGACCCATATTGATCGATATCCAGGAAGAGACTGGGAGCAATCGTGGTTTTGACCTGCGAAGTCTAAGAACGCTCGCGAAGGGTAGAACCGTGCGATGAATGATGCTCGATTGCGTGTCGTTTAAGTTTACGCACTAGTGGTGCGATAGCCGCGGACTACTACTTTGCTAACCTGAGCTGAGCTCAGGTAAGCTGTCGCAAATGACGCCTGGGTTGAGAAGCTGCTTTAAAGGTTCTTCTGGTTAATGGTTTTGCTAAATTACTTGCATTTTTACAATGGACGTGTATTTTCATAGTCAACAGATTACTTGAGAAAATATTACAGCGAAAACCAATCTATAGCTAGCAGCTTAGCCTTACATAACCTATATATTGGACTGGGAAAGCTTGGGCCTGCAGCTGTGTATAAATAAAGCTTAAATTTAGCCAAAGATATACTGCACACTCCTAGTAGAAGTTAGATTGACAAGTTCAGGAGAATAATCTTTTGTCATTAACATAAATTTCCCTTACTTAGAGTGCAAGACACGTTACATACGGCAAATATACGCGGGATCTCCTCGCTTTCAGTTTAAATAGTTGTATGATACTCTTACGCAGTAATAGAGTATGTGCGCTTTTTCTCGGCAAATCCGATTGACCAGCCGTCTAGAATCAGGCGAAGCAAGCTCAGAGTACCTCTAGTCTGCTGTTTCACCTTGACTAATCCTATATATCCTAACCCACCGAAGGGAAAGCGCCTCTTGAGGAAGTTTCGACTAGCACTAGCTAGCCATACAGCCAAATTACCATCAGCTCCGGCGGGTCCGTAGTCTTGAAGGATAGGATCGCCTTCACTGTTGTCGAACCAGATAACGAAGCTAACGCTGTGAGGGATCACGGTAGGATCAAGAATCGAGGAACAAGGAGAATATTTTAGAATACAAAAGGCACTGGGCTCGAATGCAAACATGTAGGATATAACTTGAAAACTGAATTTTGTTTAAATAATAAAGAACTAACTAGACAGAGCAGAGCAGGGAAGACTAAATAGATATAGCGTAGTGGAGTTATATAGCAAATACCAAATAACTTAAAAACATTAAAATAACATATACAAATTCACCTCTTTTTTAAATAAAAATAATTTTAAATAGTTAATTTTTGATACAACAGTACAATTACATTATAAGAATATAATTATAGCTTTTAAAAGTAGTAAATTATTAAATATAATTTACTAATATAAATATTAAATTATAAATATATATTTAAAATTATTTTACTACTACCTATGTTGAATATGTAGTTAGTTTACAATATTATAATATTAGAATATAGTTGTGTTAATATACTAGCTTATTGCAGTACTTACTTTGTTGAAACAGGAAAACCCTCTCTTCTGTACAGTTAAGGCAGCTCTCTAGTACCTTGTGGGAATTCCGGACCAATAAAACAGCATGTAGCTATTAATATACACAAGAATGGCTAAGATTTATACTCTCAAGAACAGAGCCGCTGCCTCCGCTGGTGGGGATTTTGCATTGCGAACTTGTGTTGTTTTACTATATAGTGAAGAAAACAGTGTATTTTTGTATTCTATGCAGCTACGCAAGGCCTAGCGTACCAGCCGGTCCTGGCTTTTTTTCCATACAAGGAAGACAGGCTGCAAGCCTTTGTCAAACCACCAGTCCCTCCATTAGAACTGGACCGTAGTTAAAATATTTACGTACATTATATTACTTGCTGAATTATTGCGCCTTGTTTACTTAATTATAGCGGATTAGGTGCTATATTATAGAATATTAGCGCTATAATGTAGTGGCCTATTTGCATTTACAGAGCAGCGGCCAGGATAATTTCCGAATATAGCTAAGCGTAAACAAGGGATTTTACAGGGGCCAAGAACCTTTTGCATTCTAAAGTAGCCTGGCAGGTAAGGTGTTGGGACTTTTTGCCTCAACCTGGAGGCTGTGCAGTAATCTAGACTCAAGCGCGCATATTGCTAAAATATAACAAGTTAAACATTGACTAGAATTTTGCGGCAATTACGGAATATAGCTCCAGCTTGTCCTTAGCTTATCTAAGAATTTAAGTTGGAGTGGAGTAATACAAAGGCGGTGTAATATTTGCGGCGAAGCAGTTTCGTATAAATATAACGCGAGCTACTTTCACAGGTGCTACTTGATCCAACAACATCTTCCACCTGTTACAAAAGCTCTTTGCTGTTGTAGACTTCATTTCTTCAAGATCGATTACGTCATTTTTACAATACATCCTCCAATCTCTCGTGCGGTAACATGGAGCCAGCTAAGAACATCGACGATTTACAAAGCATCAACAACAAAACGCTTGGTACAAATGCAAATGCGTTTCCAATAGTAACCCTTCCAAATGGGCAGAAAGTTCCAACAGGCACTGTAGGAGCGTTACTTGTGAATATTAAAACTTATGATGCAAGCGAAGAAACCCAGAGAAAGCAAATAGAGCCAGCACTACGAGCAGCGATACCCACATTACAACAAGTTGGCATGTTCGATCTCTTTAAACCTGAGGAGTGGATTAAAGGTGGAAGTCCTGGAAGGGCTTTTGTTGGAAAAGCAGCAATGGAAAGTGATGGCGAGACTAAAGCTTGAAGAAATTGTAGATATTCTTATCAAGTACAGAGGTAATTTCCTCAGTTGGCAAACTACCCTCGTACAAGTATAGTTTCTACATCAATATGGACTGTGCCACCGCATGCGTAAGGGAATTATTACTGGAGATTGTATTGAATTAATGACCTAAGTTGAAGCCGTGAAAACTTTCAAATTTATTCATTATTTCACGACGCTAAGTTCCATTCAAACATTGAAAAACATAGACGTTGTTAGGCCTGAATGACTGTTTCCCAACCCGTAATATGCAGTACTTCCTCATAGAGAAGCCAGCTTCCTGCATAGTTGAGTTCTCTCCAAAGCTGACTAGAATCAACTCTGGAGCTTGTGTATTCTCATATAGCACTATTTCGTCTGTCTCGTTAGAAGGTTGGTACGATTGCCGCACAATTAAAGACATACAAGGATACCGGCATTATTCTGGGGATGAAAATCAATATGGCGTATGACGGAGGTAGAAGGCCTTCTAGATGCGAAGAATTTTAGGCATGATCCGTAGCGTTTTTCGGTTGAAGCCGTCGAATATAACATGCTTAATATTCACTTAGTCTTATGACTTGCCGAAATCTTTATCCAAGAATTATGTCACAACAAGAAGAGAAGCATTATAGATCCTTTTCTGAGCAGTATAGATGATAGAATTCAAGAAAAGTCTGTTATCACCTGACTAGAGAAGTTGATTGCAGTCATCTTAATACACATAGTAGTAAAGGGGTGCGCCGAACGGTGTAACAAACCGACAGAGAGGAGTCTCGGAAGTTCACCAGAGCATCATAACCCACACACCCCTAGATTTACTTCTGCTTGGGAAGATTAAGATAAGCCGTCCCTAAAGCTTGTAGGATTTTCACTTACATATTTTCACCCCGGCTAGAAGTCAGTGGGCCAGTCCTGGTTACCTAGAATTCTCTGGCTGATCTATGGAAGTTCGCTCTCAGTGGTCATTGGCTAGGCCCTTGCATATAGCCAGATCCACCCAAGATAAACCGCAATTCTAGTTTCGCAGCACCGCCACTCGTTCCTGCTGCCTTGGTCATAATTCGTTCTATTCCAACGTCTCTTTGAGGGGCAGCTGGCTTTTTGCGTGTCAACTTCATACGCTAGCAATAACAATCGCAATGTTTTGTTATCTTTTATTTTCAATTTTGTGAGGCGATGCAAGAGAACTAGACGGCGCAAACGGTCAATGCCGACACGAATGCCCGTGCACTACTCGTACAACGTTAGTAAGTTTGGTGCCTGAGTGTTTGTCTAGTCTACACATTATATTCGTCACTCACACAACAAGAGGCTTATTATTGTAGAGTATACCAGGCAGATACAGCTCATGAAGAAGCCAGATCGTCTTGAGAGCTGTGTCATATGAGGTCATAGCACCAAATATAACACTGATGTCAACCTTTGAGGAATCTTCACGACTGGCACGCTGCTCGCGGTTTTGAGGCGTACCTGGCGATTTATCATATTTAGCCCTCGGAAAGGAGATGAGAAATGGTCTTGTTAGCAGCATAATACTGAAATAATAATTGTAGGCGACACTAGCATTCCTTATTATGAGCTGCCTAGTCTTGGGACATTTATGCTCTGAAAATGCGGAAGGATTGATACTGCGAAGTTCAATAGGTAGCTTTGTTCCCATTTCACGAAGCTGTCGAGAAAGATCTTGAAGCAACAGTAGCGGTGTTGAATGCTTTGCGTATATTTCTAGCACAGTTCGTTTTAGAATGGAAAAAGCTCGCGCCGATTCGTAGAGTCCAAGTTGCTGACATTTATCGGGGGTAGCACGAATTAGGTCGCTGCGGTCTTCTGATGAATTTGTAGCTGTGTCAATGGAGCGCGGCCATCAATGCGCAAAAAATAAATCGTGATAGCATAAAGTACGCCATATTCACTTCCTACGCTACCACGTATCTCATGATCAATGTCGCGTATACTTTGCACGGGAACGCATCCCTCCTTAAACGTTTATCCTCTTAACTCTGAGAGAAAGCAGCTTCTGGTTGATGACATCCCAGAGACTTTGCTGCACTAATCGCAATACCCAGGTTCAAATACGCTCCATTGCGCCGACAATCACCAAGCATGTATAAACGTATTAGCGTGAAATGGTAGGATTCTCCGTCAACTGTGCAAGCGCGATTCGTCGACCATGATAGAAGAATGATTGTAATCGATGAGTGTCCGGTGCAGATTCGCTGCGCACCTGTGCCGCATATGCAAGCACTAGGCATAGTAGAGCGGTGAAATATTTCCACTAATCCAGCGACTAAGCAAGCCGTCAATTGTCGACCGGTCCATGATGTCAAGGATCACGATATATTTGCCTGCTGGGCCATGACGCTCGTCATGGCCATGCCGGGGGGGTGGGGGTGCGCCGGCTTTCGAAGTTGGTACGCTCAAAAGGTGAGTTTTCTGCCTCTATCACATCATCCTGGGTAGGCAAAGGAATGGTCAAGTCTATGTCCTTTGGCCATCGCCGCTGACGTCCGTATAAACGTTTGTGAGATGAAAAAGCACACGAGGTAGATCGCCCGCGCTTGATACACTGCCCACCAGGACAGAGGCCATCGCACTTTTTCTTGTCTGGAGACATAAAGACACAAGAATGATGCAGCTAGCGACAGCCTACGCAGATCCATCAACCATTCACGGCAGTTATGTGAACTACTCGTATCCAGTGTGGAATTTCTATGGAGACGGAAAATTATCTCAGACAGGCGACTCAATCAGACGAGTTTAAATCATTCGATCAGTAACTTAAGTGGAGTAGCTGACGAAGCTCTAGAAATTCATCTTATATAGCAACAGTAATATTTATTTTTCAGACCCCTTATTATTTCCATTTCTTCCAGGATAATACCATCCCTACTCCAACAATTGATGCAGTTACTAATGCAAGTTTTACCAAGGCTCTTGTAACCAATGGCTTAACTATTGCATCTCTGAGCTCCATATGATTGTCAAAATTTGGGTATGGCACGCTGGGCTTCGAAACTTCAAGAAAGTCGCAAAGTTCATCCCATCCAAGGCCCTCCTCTAGTTTAATAATTCGTAGTCTTTCCCATGGTATTAATTTCTTGACCAAATCATTGTAATTGGCATAGTTCTGACGTAGTATTTCCTCGTTCTGGGAATGGCCTTGCTTTGTCGTCCCACTAAACAAGTCATAAACTAGGCTGTTGAATCGCCAGTGATGCCATAGGCCGATGTCAAAATATCTCAGGATGGCCATTGGAGTTGATGCAAGATAATCGTTCATGCCACCCACTTGCTTGTTAAATGATCTGACCCATTTGTTGGGATCCCGCTCGGTCAAAAGAAACTTTACGTTTGGATCACTCAAATACGCACTGAGGATTTGTGTAAGCATGTAACAGGGCACCTCGATGATTGAATCATAATCTTGAAACCATTTGTCGAATTCAGCTCGTCCATACGGTTTGAGACCGGAAAATCGGTTGTGTTCGGCTAGTAATGCCTCTTGGAAGAAGATCTTATGGCTGTGGTTTTGATTTCGTACAAACTCTGCGGCATGATAGGGTTTATACCCAATTATTTTGAAAGCTCGATATAATCCAAGTGTTCCAGTTCTAATAGTCCAATGGTGAGTGTTAGCATCTCTCTACATAACGATGAAAGGGGGAAATTCGCACTTGCTGCAACTAAGAACAATCACTTTAATCTTGGGCTTTTCGGTCGGCTTTGGAAACTCATCGATTTTCCGCGCTTGGGGCATATCGGTGTAAGACAGGAGGTACCCTGAGGAAGATAAACTTCAGCGACAACAGCTTTGTAGAAAGCAAAATTATTGGAATGAGAAGTATGGTGTGTTATCCCTCCGTAAAGCTCGGAATAGGTTTAAGGGCGACGTAGTAAGAAAGAACTTCGTCTTCACATAGAAAGGGCGGAGCGTAACAATATATGACTACAGTTGTCATCAGTTTTGTGTACGGGCGTCGAGGCACCTATGGAACCCCCCTCTTCCATGCAATTTAGGGCGCCCGCACTGATTTTTCACGGTGTTATGCGGTAGGCAAGGCGCTGTTAAGATGAATGTTTTCGAGTCGGATATAGCGGGATGCTAGCAATGGTGGCTGCTTACTCAGTAATGGCGGTTGAATGCCAACAAGTCGCTGGGCAGCGAAACTCTAATTGTAACAGCATCTCAAGCTAATAAAATAAGTAATGCTCCGTATTCTACTTAAGTATGATGAGTGCTTATGAGAGAAGACATAAATATTACTCTACAAAATATAACAGCAAGCATACAATTTTTACAAGTATGCACAACATCGCTTGCAACCAAGGTAAGCCTGGCTTTGAACTTTATATGCAACAGTTGTGGCTATTTCTAGTCCCTGTTGAAAACCTTCGTGGGCTTCGTTATAGATGTACAATTGACTTGAAGTAAGCGTGGTGGCTATTGTAGTGATATAAGATAAGCTGCAAGCCGACTTGGAGGAAATAGTCGCAGCTGACTTGAATGTCAGGGAAGTCGAGGCAGGAGTGGAGCTTGTGATCATAATGATTAACCTCGATTCTAGGTAAGCGGAGAGAAGTGCAGCAGATTCGCAATGCGAGAATTGGGTGCCTCAACAAGAGCACTGAGTACGTGAGCCTCCGGAAAGCTGGACTATTGGCATGGTGAGAAGAGAAGGCACGATAAAATCGCACAACAGCAAGGAGAGTCTAAATACCATCCAATCACGTAACCCAATGGTAGCAAAAATTGCTTACTACTTTCTATATTCAATAGAGGGACAGCTTATCCGCTATCCAAGCAGGCGCCTGCGTCCCTGGCGTCCAAAAAAACGGGGCGCGTATAGGGTCCATGACATAGGCATGCCATACATGCCGTTGACCACTATATTATAGCGCATATCCACTATAATATAGCCCTTATTTGCTCTAACACAGTGTCTTTGGCAATATATATACTGTCTTCCACGATGGATAACATTTCACTACCTACCAATAGTAATACAATACTACTCTCAAGCAGGGTATGGCTTCAGGCAATGGCTGTCCGCCTGACGGCTCCACTGGTCATTCGAAGTCATGATGCCAAGACCAAGTTCTATGCGGATCTATATATCGAGATAGTTCTTCTAGAACATAGACAAAAGTCACCGATCATATTCGTAATTCCACGGTGGGGCGTTAGTCAATCATCTAGGTTATGAAGACGACTTTTAAAATCTCGTTGTGGGCTATAATATGCCCTATGTTGGCGGCTATTTCGAGTCCGATTCTATCAACCATAACGTTGTCAAAGATATACACTACAAGTAAACGCTCAGTCTTCAGAGGTCATGTTGGACACTCTTGGCTCAACGGACGCCTGATTTTACTACCCCCATTATACGGACTTGGTTGACTCTGTACCCGCCCTCATTTTCCAGTCCACTGTAGAACAAATGTCTGAGAATAATATCAAGGTAGCTAATGGAAATACTGCCGAACAGTGTAAGGCCCTCACCATAGCTTTCCTCTGTGTTATTCTCTTCCTAACTCCCGTCGCCAGGGAGGTGTTGGGCGCTATTGATGGATTAGCAGAGATTGGCTTCATTGTAACAGCCGTCAGGATGCAGATAATATTGCTTTCAATGTATATTCTGTAGTAGTAGACTCTTATAGCGCACCATTATGCAGTATGTCGTCTATCCTTGTGTCATTTAATACATTTGGTGTTGCCACGGGAGAGATACCTGTCAAAGTTTCGAAGAGGGCGACAACGCCTCCTTCGGGGACAAACTCAAATGAGCCTCGGTTATTATCCTTTAACATGAACGGTGTTTTCTATAAAATTTATATTGCCCTTTCTCTCAGCCTTTTTTCTAGGACGAGATGCCCAGAATAGCTTCTGTAACTATCTAGCAGTAAATACCACTATATCAGTATATAATTACTTACATAGAAAAAAGCCCATACTCACGAAAACAACTCTTATATATCGCAGTTATTACTCTTGGCAGGTCTAATTAAGTTTAAGTAGGTATTTATCCAATAATATCCAGTCTCAGATTCATAAGAGGCAAATATCTCTGTGATCCATGAACATCATCTTCCATGAAGCCGCCGGATGCAACAGGTTTTCCGCCGCGAGTGCGGGGAATCGTGGCTTTGAATGCTAGAGCCTGGTCGAAAAACCCACAATATACAATGTCGTCAACGGAGAGATTGTATAACTTTGCAATCAAGTCAGTTTGGAGAAGACCGGTATTTCTCACATAGTCGTAGGTTTCCTTGTTGTTGAAGATTATGTCAAATGTAATTTCGTATGGACCAGCGTTTTTTGACCTTATGACCTTTGCTGCGTCGCCGACTGTATGGGGAAGAATAAAAGGAACTTCAGCCGTGTTTGACCACGCATCGTCTGGGGTAAGTTGCGGAAATATATCCCCCGGATTTGAAGTGAAGTTATTATGTAGACGTGAAGAGCAGCGCTGGACACGATCTCCCACTCCGATAAGTAAAGCCTCAAAGGAAAATAGGTGTTTCTTCGCTCTCTTATCCTGTTGATTGATGTCAACGGCATCTTCCTCCTCCTCCTCTAGCTCCATTAAATGATAAATCGAAAATTCCGCGCATGGACCTGCCTCAATTTCCCCCTTCCCCCCCAATCCAAAACCAAAATTGCCACTCGTTGCTTTCTGCCCTTCATATGGTCCATGAATGCATGCAACCCTCGCAGTGGAAGCAATGCTGGTTGCTGTTGCTTGTGTCTCGGCGAGTGCTTCAGCAACTACAAAAATATTACCCATATAAGCGGTTTTGTTTGCCTCGTCATATCCGTACGTATGGAACCCAAGCTCCCATTTTTCTGAGATATGGGAATGTTGCTGAGTTACATAACTCTTCACTCCATGTAAAAGCGAATGTAGCTGAGAAATAAGAATAGGATCCATGAAAGAACCCATGAACATAGTTCGATATCCAATAATTTTAGCACTTTCCAATTTCACTGCATAGCAGTCGCCGCTGCCTTTCGACGAGTGAAAAATGGTCCCAGTAACCCTCACTGAACATTTATCGGATAATGTCGTATATGTGGAGGTAGACAAATCAATATATCCACCAGGCCCATAAAGTCGATCTGGACGGGATTTTTCATATAGTGTGTGCGCTGCGACGGTAGTAGGGCTGCAAAGAGCACCGGGCATAAGGGGTCTCACATCAAAGGTACCATCTCGGTAGATGGTCGCCTGGCAAGAAGGGCTTTTAGGCGTAGCACATAGGCCACCGCATTCCATTATCTTGCCCATATGAGTGAATCCTCCTAATACGCGACTATCCAGGGAAAGTATTTGACCATGACGTTGATTAAATGCATGATAAGCGCTGAAAGCAACGTATGGCGCTGGATCGTAGGACCGGCCACCGATAATGATGTCGAAATCCGGATGAGAAGCCATGGCTCGTATGTAAGGTTCCGGACCCATTTGTCCAACAATAGTCTTCGAGGCCTTTACATCTTCGGCTGTCAAAGGAGGAACACAGGGACCACAGCCAGATATGCCTCCCGCCTCAAGACGTTCTAGCACAAGATCGCAGTCGATGTCACTATATATTGCTATAACCTTTAATTGAGTAGAGCTAGCAGGCAACAGATCGCAACAATCAGTAGTTGCAACAGCAGGAACTCTAATTGGATGAAATACTTACTTGTATTCAGACGACGCTAATATTTCGTTCACGATATCCACAAGCTCCTTGACGTGGGCATTACTTCCATCCCCTCCTGCTGATCCAATGAGCACCGGAAAGCGATATTTTATTATCGTGGCGACAAGCTTTCGCAGATCTCTTTCGTAAGATGCACGCGGACAAGTCATAGTTCCGAGAGCCAGCTTTGCAGGTCCAGAGTCAGTGGAGCCAGAATCCAAGATAATTGCCGCGGGTATTCCACTCCGAATTGAAGATTCCAGAGCATCTTTGATCTCAAATTCGTCGAAGCCGTACCCTAGCATGCCAATAGGAGTAATGATGCGGCAGAGGGGCTCCAACCCATCACCGATATTCGCGTTAGATACCATGTTTAAGTGGTTTAATGCCATCAGCATAAGGCGGGAGGATAAACTGATAAACTGATGTAAATGACAATATCTCACAGTATTAGGTTACTTGACGTTAGTTATATAAAATATCACTGCTAGCAATCAGCAACTTTGCTCTGTTTTCAAGACATTGAAGCGAATTTCGCTCGGGCTTACCGGATTTCACGCTCGGCCCGACAAGCGAAAATCGGCAGCACGTGTAGCCTTCTTCAAGCTACAGCGAATACGCGATTCGGCTCGCTTCTTCATTGCAACTTAGCATAGAATCGGAACATTCATCTACAGGACCGACAATGCCGGGCACCAGGCGAGCTTCGCGCACTTCCATGGCATGCACAACGTGTCGGCAGGTTAAGGTATGATTTTCTAAGCACGCCTTTAATATCAGGGAGCCACAATCCTTTTTACTAACTGCATTACTCCGTCAGCTGCGATGCGATGCACAGCAGCGGTTCCCAGCTCCTTGTTCTAGATGCGAGAGGCAAGTAAAAGCATGCATTTTTGATCCAAGATTCAAGAGACAGGTCGTTAGAGGGTAAGCAGTAATTGTTTCAGTCGCTTCATATACCAACCTTTTCTAATGACCACTCCACCCTTTTTACTGCCCTTAGGGCTTTAGAAAAGGCGATCGAAGAAAAAGAAGAGCTTAAGAGGCTCATTGATTCATACAAAAATTCTTCTGCGGCCGATAGTGCCAGCTCAACGACTACATTCCAAAGCCAGGAAACAGATAGCGCGAAAAATACAGTACCTCATACCCTCTTGCCTATCGAAACCCGCATGCCAGCTACGACCACCTTGACCTATGAGCTTAGCGGTGTGAAATTCGACTCTCACATTGTCAACGAGCTTCTAGAGTAGCAAGTTTGAATCCTAGGATACAAAAGAGAATCCTGCTAACTCAGTACAGCTTTCAACAATATTATTCTGATCACGTCCCATTTATAGACATTGAGAAATCCGCGGATTCTATTTATCAGGCAAGTGATGTCCTTTTCTGGGCACTTCTGTTAATATCAGCACGGAATCACCCCCTTTTCAATCGACAATTCCCACAACTGCAATCTGCTTTTCACAGACTACTATCCGAATACGTAGTTCGAACAATCGATTGTACATACACAATTCAAGCACTATTACTTCTCTGTGCCTGGCCGATGCCCGTCGCAAGACAGTGTGACGATCCAAGTTGGAATTACTGCAACCTTGCTGTTTCAGCCGTGCAGCAAATAGGCATCCACGAGCCTATCCATACCGAAGGCAAAAGATCCGCTCAGTCAATTGCTTATTTAAAATCATGGATAGGTTGTTTCGTTATCAGTACAGAGTACGATTCCATAATTATTTTCCCTCTATAGGTGGCATGAGTTGGGGCCATTAATGTGCCTACTGATTTAGGTTAGCAACCGATTATGGTTTTCCACCACCGATGAGTCTCGTCACTGGGCGTTTACCGATTGTCAAATCATATACTCAGTCTCATTTTTCTGATGAATTTTGGGCGCGATGCGAGTTACAGCAACATTCCATTCGGGTCTTCACGACTCTGTATGATAATTCCTCTACGAAACAGTTGCAGATGTCCCTGGTGGGCCTTCTTGAGCGCGATCTAGATTCTTTAGGAGCCAATATTAAAACCAGGGTTTCTCAGCGATACCATATCGACTTCTTGGCTGCAAAACTACGCTTATGCTCTATACCCTCATTGGCATTAGTTTCGAAGGAGGTGGAAAAAACATCAAATACACAGGAGTGGGCAGCTTGGTACAGAGGCTTTCATGTGGCCATACAGCTTACAACCATTTATACATCTTTACGTACATGCTATCCACAGCGTCCAGCGGAAGAGTTGTTGTCTCACGAGCTCCAAGTGCATGGAGCTGAAACAGTGCATTACCCAAAGCACTTTTTTCGCGTTTTATGCATCTCTGGGATGTATTTGGCAAAATTTCTCGCTGTTGGTTGTGATACTCAGCCCCAAGAGCGAACCTTGGCCCGTAATAAGATAAAAGAAGTGTACGAGAACTTTTTAGCCTGGTCGAAAGAGGAATTAGACGAGCCCTTTCGAACTGCAAGGATGATCCGACTTTTATCTCGACATGCAGAGGACAAACTTTCGTCGGAATATTTTAGTAACGATAGCGGGGATCCAAGTGCTACCATAGTTGACGATAGCCTAAGAATTGCAAGAAAAATCCGTGAGCGAACAGCTGCCACCCAAGCGGACACTGGTAAGTGTATGCAATCTAATCCACAGCCAATTCGTCATTAACAGCAAATATAGACAAGCCAGAAGGCCAGCCAAGGCTTCCTAGACCTGACGCTATATCATCTGAGTGGAGTGATTGGCTTCCTAATACATATGACGACCTGTTCGCATTTTTGGCCTCGCCTTCAAACAACTACTTTGATGAACCATGGATATAGCACTATATAGCGGTTGGTTGGGGTTGAGAATGCGGAAAGATGTAGGCCTATGTCTTGACGTTTTTGCAGGGTGGCGAATAGCAGTTGTCAAACATTAAGGACCAAGCAAAAATCCATCTGTGGCGCTGTTATATCTTGAATTGCAAAAACTTGATTTTTCATGCTATAGTGTAGTTATCATTCCTGAATCAGTGGCTGTAAGAACTTCAAAGAGTGATTTTGACATTTGAGACTCTCGTGCTTCGTCCCTTCTATAATTTCAAGCTGCGCATCGATCCCATCTTCCTGCCATAATGCCTGTAATCTTTTTAAAATCCCTAGTCTATTTTGAACAATTTCCTTATTTGGGGTTTTGTTCCATTCCATGTTTGGCTGTACGTTGCTCGATAAGTCAGCGCCTTTTGCAGCCTTGAACTTCTGTAACCAGATCCAAAATTCCATCCCGCCGTGAACTTCAACGTCAGCATCGCCAACAACAAGTTGTATTTTAACCTGCTTGATCAAATTTATGTCGATATGTTTCCCGAAAAGCTCTTTCACATCTGCTATTCCTGTCGGCCATGAAGTTGAATGGTCTAGGATAGTGACGCTTCCTGGGGCTCCAATACTGACAGCTGCCAGCCTCTCAGGGTAGAGGTATAAGAACCGATGTGCGAATTGAGCGCCACCCGAATAACCCATTAAGAAAATTTTTGTTGTGTCTATTCCAGGCCAGCGATAAGCTACCTCATTTAGCATATCTAAAAACGCTAAATCGGATCGCAGAGTCGGAGATCGAAGTAATTTGTACGAGTCTAAGTCGGCAGAGCTATCGAGTCCGGCAGGGAAGAGCGGCGCCATAATGGCACAAGGCGTGGATTCAGCGAATGGGATAAGGCCTCTTTCGGCATAAGAATCATCACGCAGAGTACCATGAATAAAGACTAATAAAGGAAGCTTGCGGGATGCTGCCTGTAAGGTGCCATTTGCTTGAGCGTGTAAGATATTCTTGTAATGGTCTGGCGGAATATATAGGCTGTAAGAGACTCGCGGTTCCGAAATAAGAGCCTTTCGGGGGACTTTTCCTATCATATATACAGATTTTAGGAATTCTGGGGGTATGTTGGCAGTACTGAGAAGATTTTCCATGTTGAGGGTGGCTTGTGCTAATGATGTTATTCCAATAATAACTTGCTTTAGCAGCTCTAGTAATAATAAGCAAAGGTTTCACTTCATCAGGCAGAAATAAGAACTAATTTATATTTAAGAAGCGAAACTCGCTTAATGGCTCCTAGGACCATAATCATATGGAAGCGAAACTCGCAGTATATGTGAAATAGGTTTTCTTGGCTTCACTCAAGAGAGCCCACGGAGATAAATTTTGGATCAAAATCATGTCTACCGACACTCGAGTTATACAATGTGAAGTAAAGATCATCTTTTGGAGAATCTAAACCATTGCTAGAGATTTATATAATACCGTATTAATACGTGACTAGGGCATATTCTGTCATTCATTTAACAATGCATTCGGGAAATTAACTTTTATTTTATTTTATTTTATTTTATTTTTTTCTCAATGGCGGTGTATGTAATTAATGTTGATCTTACGACGCAAATGAGACCATAGAGGCTTAGCAATGGCCACGTATGCTGCCAGGTGTAATCCAACATCTCCTATTGTCCTTGTTTGAAAAAGGTGTACAATAAGGTTGGCGGGGAAGAGACCTAGCCACTCTGACAGCGCAAACCAGTCCAATCGGGTTTCTTCGCTTGTTATACCGGCATTCGCTTCATCACCCTGCAATCCTTAATCTCCACTCTGCCCCCAATTACATATCCACTTGGGAGGTGATTCTATTAGGCAGCCTCTGGAAAACAATACAACTAGTAGCTACCAAAGACTATAAGAGTCCAGAGTTGTTTTCACCGTGCTTAAATCAACAACTTCTCATCTTTTCCAATCTCCATTATATATTAAACAACAAAGCAGTTGTGACTATGTCCAATAATACGTCAGACGATGCCCATCTGGAGGCTGAATACAAGACAGATACTTCGCATATCGATTTACCGATTGACTCAATAATTGATAAGAAAGAACGGCAAAGGCTCAAATGGAAGCTTGATTTATTTGTTCTTCCGCTTATTTCTAGCGTCTATTTCTTTGGTTCAATGGTACATAAGAGCTACCAATACCACTACAGTGTGCTTCAAAAGCTTATTATATACATTTAGGATCGCTCTGACTTGGCGAATGCTCAAGTTGCTGGCCTAGAAGATGATCTGCACCTCTCACCGAAAGATTATTCAAATGCTTCCTCCATCTTTCTTGTTTCTTACGTCCTATTCCAGCTCCCAGGAACATTGCTGATTAAAAAAATTGGCGCGCCAGTGCAATTTTCTGGTGCGATGTTAACAGTAATGTGGCACCCTTGCAACAACCCTTAGAGTGCCCTGGCTTACTGTTGCATTATATGTAGTGGGGTGTACTTACGGTCCTCACGATGCTGGTAAAATCCAGCGGACAATTGATAGCCATGCGATTTCTCATTGGGGCCGCTGAAGCCTTTGTTCAAGGTGGCGCATTCTGTATGCATTCCCCCCGGAGCTCAGATATATTGTGAACTAAGCAGGAAATACTAAAACATTGCCTATGTTTCAGATCTTTCTTTTTGGTATGAATACCAAGAGCTCGCTACTCGAGCTGCCATTTTCTTCTCAACTTCAACTCTCGCCGGCGCGTTTAATGGGCTGCTATCATACGGAATTAGCAAAAGTTTAAATGGGGTAAATGGTTGGAGAGCTTGGCAGTGGATCTTTTTGATCGAGGGTATCCTACCCATCGGATTTGCCTTTATTGTTTTGGCCTTCCTCCCAGCTTCACCCTCAGAAGTCCGATACGGCTTCTCCGAAAGAGAAAAAGATGAGCTTGTGAAAAGGAGTAAAAGATCGCACAACTCATCTGAAGTACGCATTCAGCCAAAGAAAATTTTGGAACTTCTTAAGAGTATCCATTTCTAGCTATTTACACTTTTATACTGTGCGTCGCTTTTTACGATAACTTCGCTCTCTAACTTCTTACCCGCCCTCGTTCGAGTAAGCATCCATCACTCTAATAAAGCAAGGGGTGAAGTCTTTTATAAAGTTGACAATTGATAGGGCTTTGGATACAGCTCAATTGGAGCTCAGTTATTTACTGTCGTTATCTATGAATGTGCCTGTTTAGGCATACTGCTTTTCTCTAGAATTGCAGACAAAACAAATGCCCGCGGGTTAACAGTTGCCTTATCCACAGTTGGAGGCATTGTGGGCTATGCGATGCTCATAGGAATCGAGAACCGCGACGCTAGGTTTGCTGCGACCTGCATAATAGCGTTTTGCATGTATCCAAAAGTTGTTTTAGTTCTGTCTTGGGCAGCTATGAACTTCATTGGCTATACTAGGAGGTGAGTTTTGGCCAATCAAATACAATTTTAAGAAAAAAATCATATAACTTGGCGATTATAGAGGTGCTGCTTTGGCCCTGTTTAACATGTGTGCACAAACCTTTTCAATTGCAGGCAATCAGCTATATAACGACCCGCCGTACTGTAAGCACTAATCTATTGACAATTGGTTCAAGCTAGCATATCTAACACATTCTCCAGATAAAAGGGGAAACACTGCTTCATTGGGAATGTCAATAGCAGTGGTTTTAATTTCTTTAATTCTTCGCTGGCACCTTGGATATTTAAATCGAAAGAAAAAGCAAGCACAGCATGCATCGGAGAGCTCTGACTCCAGACCACTAAGCCTAGAAGAAATCGGGGATATGCATCCAGGTATACATCACTTGGCCTCTGATATATCATTCAGCCAGCTAACCATCGTATTAGACTTTCTTTACACAACTTAAGATTACTATTATACATGTTCAATGGCTTAGTAGTGAGCACAATATTTCCCCAGGACGAGTCTTGTTAAATTTTACCTCCCCAAAGTCTCATAAAGTATGATCTTTCAAATACTTATTACATCGGATGGTTTTGCTGTTCAACTGGAAGTAACTAGACCATAAGTGATAAAGTAATTTAAAAAGATTGTTGCCAAAACTGGATACCGTGGCCGTCTCACAGTCTCTGGGCTACTAAATATCATTCTGAAATCTATATCATATGGGTTCTTCATGGCCTATGAGCTTAATATGACATCCTTGAAGAGATGAAAATCCAGCAATGGAGCTGGCGTGTAATCGACTAAAAATGCTAATGAGTGGCTGTCATGTGCTAGACTAGAGATTTCCGGACCTATAACGGGGCGCACGACCCAGAGACTTGACTTAGAGAATGCCCGTGCTATTTTCTGCTACATGCTCGTAGACTACGTTCCGTGCTAGCCTAGCCGTGGGAAGCTTTTACCCAGTCAATGAGCTCCTTGCCGGAGAATACTGATCATATCTCGTCATTCGATCGTGGAAGGGTAGAAACTTATCTGGGTGAATATTGTGACTAGTCTCCGTCAAAAAATAAGCAAACAAAATATCGAGTTCAGGTACGACAGCGGAGGCGTCTATTACCTTGGTTGTGCATCGAGTAATTGTATCAATTACAAGTACAGAAAGATAAATTTCTGCAGTAGGTAGCGGTTAGCTGCACTGCGGTGTACTGACTTCTAGTTACAAGTAGTTATGTCAGCATAGGCTTCATGTTGCATCTTTATTGTGTTCCAAGTTTCGAATATTATGAGAAATGACAGAAGCCGGTCTTACAACATCAACCAAATATATGCCCATTTATATCTACTACCCATTGCAGAAACATTAATGCAACTGAAATGGCTGAAGTTGACGCTGAGGAGAACAAAATGATTTCTATCACCTTAACCAATGGGTATGATCAACCCAGTCAAGTCATCAGTGGTTTACGTGGCCTCGGTCGAAACCGTTGACTACATGGAAGTCAATGACCCAAACACTACAGGAAAAGCCATTTGACATGGCTACATATTTAATTGATCTTTCCATCTTTGTACACACGCTATGCAGCTGAAGGTAGTTATCGATAGTACGGATACACCTGCGCATACGAGTAAGACGCTGAAACGATACTTGGAGCAGGCTCATTATATGGCCGCTGGGGAAGACAGAACGGTAGCTTCCAAGCGGCCCTTCCCGCCATCTAGCCTGCCATACCCCACACTCAAAGACCAGGTCTGTGCCGTCCAGCGTGAGTCTGACTGTCAAATCTTTGATCCCAAACCACCAAGGTATCATGGAGATTGGCTATTAAAGATCCTGGCAGCTGGGAAATTTTATAGCTATGGAAGATAAATCCTTTACCACGGCGCTTGGTAGACTATGGTGCTGATACCAACCTCATGCTGTGCTTCAGCCTAGGTTTCCGCGAAGTCTCATTTGGTTTTTCAGTCGCTTATCTCAGGCGGCTTATTCTACTGCTGCCGCCGTAATTATTATGTTTCACAGCCTGTAAATGGCAGCACCTAATGTTTGTTTCCGTCGTAGCTCAAACAATATTTGATTGGTTTGCCTAGAAACGGCAACTTAGCCATCCACAATTTGGCCACTGTTAGTACCTTGGTAGTAGCTTGATGTCGATTTTGCCGCTTGACCTCAATTAAAATAGTAGGTAAAGCTTCATAGATATATTTTGATTCTATGAGAGGTATAAATGGTCGCACTCAATAACACAATGCAATATACATTATTCTTGAAGCGCTGTTATGGCCGGATCTGTTGTCAGGCGAGTGAACTGGTACTCTTGTGCTGAGACATAGTACAGAATAAAAGATTCAAATAAGTTTCCTACAAGTAGTTCAAAAGAATCAATTCGTTTAGATCCTTGCCTTAACACCTATCTCATAGTTTCATGGTGCCGTCGACTTTCCTATGATCATCAGAGTTGCTGACAATCATAAATAGCGCAAGTTATTTGTCCTCAAACTGGAGAATCGCTAGCGTACTTCGCGATGGTTTCGGTCCGCCCACCCACGTAAGAGACGCTTGTTAATATTCTTCCAACCGAAATAATTTCGTTACACATTTATATAGTAGATGTAACATGGAATTCAAGGCTATCATTTACGCGTGTAACACAGCTGTGGAAAGAGATCGTGATCATTGAAATCATCGAGCTGCGGTGTATAGCATTCACGCTGCAAATCGCCGGTAACGCCGTGATCGGCAAGACACAAGGCAAATTTCTGGATGAACTGCGCCACAATAATTCAAAGATCCGCCTTGCCCTATCCTCTTGAAGTTAAATCTTATTTTTTCGACAAGTACATATATATGTAAGAGATCACCTGTTACTGTTCAAAGAAGAAGCATTTATTCTGGAGAGCTTTAGTGCCGCTGCCATCATCATCTTGGAGCAATCCTCATCACCCCTTTGGAAGCAGCATCACGCCATGAAAGATTCCAGTGGCAATGAGATTACCTACATCGATATATCTGGTGAAGATAATCAGCGCAAGGCTGCGTCGAACTTGTGTTCTGACTGTGATGCTATTCTCCAACGAGTCTTAGAGCTAGAAAATGGGGCAGAAAAGAAACCGATTCGAAAATTGGGTGGTGTTAGGTGGAAGCCAACTGACCTGGACTATGATGCGCCTATCCATGAAGACGGTCAAAAATTCGAAGATTCGTCCGTTTTCCTTGAATTAGCAGAGGACAATTCCATGCCTCATAAATCAGATCGCGAAGAGCTTCGCACATCATCTCAGCGGGGATGTATCATGTGTACATGGCTTGTCCAGTCTCTGAGCTCAAGATCAAAGCGTACTAAGGGCAGTATAATGGAGCAATGGTTGAAGCGTCCTGCCACAGTAGAGCGCTCCCCAATAAAGTCATTTGGTAGCAACCCTTGCTCTGAACATTATACTTTGGCCCTCAGATGCCCGGCACCCCCAGCGCTGCCTTTTGAAGACGTTCCTTTTGAGGGTGATTTACATGAAGCAAAGAATGTCAGAAACGGAATTACGACTCAAGTTTCAGTAAATAGGCCATGGCCGTATGATACACTCCGGGAGGATGAGCTTGCGACTCTTTTCATTGATTCGATGCCTTCGTCCTTCATATCTCAGAAGTTGCTGGAATCAGTAATCAACCTGGAGCAAGAGGCACCGTCCGTTGCTTCATTAGATATGTTTAGCCTATGGCTAGATATGTGTGATGACAATCATCCAGAATGCAAGATTCACACCGCCAGCAAGGCACATTATATTCCAGCGCGTCTCATTAACATTCGGTCCACTGGTGCAGTGCGGGTGGTTGAAACAAGCTCCATTGCTGCGGAAATACGAGCTGCTTCGTTCAAATACGCCACCCTATCTCACTGCTGGGGCGCTGTTCATGAGCCTCAATTGAATAAGGCCACAGAAAATATTCTTAAACAAGGAATTTCTGTGGATAAACTTCCTCGTCTATACCATGACGCTATTATCCTTGCTCGTCATTTAAAAATTTATTATCTATGGATTGACTCTCTGTGTATATTGCAGGACTCTGTTGATGATTGGCGACATGAGTCGACAAAAATGGGAGATATATACGAGAACTCATACATTTGCATCGCAGCAACGCAGGCACCCGACAACAATAGCGGGCTACTAGAGAGGCAGAGAGTAGATTGGCCACGGCCATTAGTTCACGGAAACCTTGTTGTCTGTGCGGATGTTGAGGTGGGATCATCATTCTCCAATTCGTCACGACCTGGGTGGTGCAACAGAATTCTCGCACTTACAGAAGGGGTAGTAGATAATTCAGTACTGAATCGAAGAGCATGGGTTCTTCAAGAACGTATGCTTTCGCCGCGCATTCTGCATTGCACAGCTGGAGAGTTCGTCTGGGAATGTCGAAGGGGCATGAGATCTGAAAGTCATATTCTTTTAACGTCTGGTGGCAGCGTAACGAAAGAAGCGTGGAGTCAAATACACGAGGTTGCTCCAATCTTGAAGCGACCTTCAGAAAGGCATCTCCATTCGGAGCAAAGAAGGCAATATCTTGAATTGTGGAGCGAGATTATTGGACGTTTCTCTTCATTCGATATAAGCTTTCCTCAGGATCGCCTACCAGCTTGTTCCGCTATAGCCAAGCGGCTGCAGCCGATATTAGGAGAGTATGCAGCAGGTTTATGGGAAAGGTTTATGCCAAGTCAACTGCTCTGGCACCATGCCTGCTTTCCTGGCTGCGAAAGAAAGAACAGCTTGAGGCAAAATAACAGCCCATCTTGGTCTTGGTCATCACTGGATTGCAAGGTGGTACTAACACGTTACTGGGATGCTACCTACAATATGTTCCCATCCATGGACAAAATGTCATATACGCCACTTGGTGACAGCAAAGCAATTACAATGGTCAAGATTTTGAAAACGGAGGTCAAGTTATCTGGAAACGATGAGACGGGAGCGGTCGAAGGCGGACGCATTGACCTTAGCGGGCTAGTATTGCCTCTATACAGAAGCTCGGCATTTCGATATACACTGACTCCAGAGCCGGAACCAGAGGATCCAAATTTTAACTTGAGATTGCAATTTGACGATGGTGACCCCCATGTTTTTGAGGAAGATATAGCGCTTCGGCGTCATATAAGTCCGTCATTTTGTGCTTCAAAGCGAAATGGGAAGATTGCTAACAAGTTATCCAGCCGCGGAGCTATCGGATCCACGATTTGGAAGGTTCATGCCCAGCTACGAAAATATGGTACGCGGCCGTCAAAAATTGGTGGAACACCACTCGCCAAAATTAACCAAAATGTGTTGGTTACCAATTATATCAATTTCCAAGCCCTCTGTAAGGTCGATTCCGAAACAAAAACATCCAGTGACCACAACTGTTCATGGCCTTATTATTGAGCACGTAGAGGGCTCTACTGGGGTGTATCGACGAGTTGGGACTTTGACTTTTAATCTAGAAGTGCTTGAAGATAATACTACGACCAGGCTCAACGCTGCAACTCCTTTAAGCGATATTTGGCCGCCACGACTGGGCTACAATGCCAATGAGGGATTTACAATAGCTATTATATGAGGTTATAAGACCATTCATTTTATGTTGGTCGATTTACAAATCATATAATTCTATACCTCGCCAGTTCTATAATACAATATGATACGGTCTGTATAAATGTCGAAAATGTATAGCTATAGCCAGCCTATGTGCATACTTAATAGCTGATGCGGAGTATGAATATTATTAAGGACATTTTGTTGTTATCAAAGGTGCAATCTTGGGAAGAGGGCTTCGATCGTCGTCCTTCTGGGCTGCACAACCCTAAGCTACTCTTATTGGATGATCTTCAGCTAGACTAGCTTAAAGGCCAATTTGTTCATGATTGATAACATTGGCGCTCCCAAATATACAGTAGCCATTGAGAATATTCTATTTGGGCTACAACAAAAAAAGGCATTCTTGGACATAGACCTTACCAAATTCACTTAAACAAAAGAAAATAGACATCCAAAATGCCAAGCACGGGAGACTATACTGCTTAACGCTCGTCTCCAGGTAAATTTGCAATTATTTGGCATCAAAGTGCCTCTCAGTACAGCGTAGATAGAAGCCATCTCATCGATTATAGCTGAGAGATTGGTAATTGTAATATGGCTTTCAAAGGCTTCTCATGCGGCGCAAAATTTGAAGTCCAGGTAGCGAGTCCCAACTGATGGATATTTAAATCCAAGCCACGTTAGCAAGCTCAGCGCTAATCTCAGCGCTAGTCTCAGCGCTCTTATGGCGATGTTTAGGCTTATAGAGAACATACATAATAATCAGTTACATAAGGTTAGCGGACGTATCGGAATTGCACAGTAACGAGGGGGATAAAAGCGGGCCAAAGACAGCTGGGACATATGTACCAAGCGGTATCTAGTTATGGAGAGGTATCAATGTGGATCTGGAACGGGCCGTAGCCTTTAGGGACGGTTTATTCGGCATTGAAGGCTAACAAAGGGGGGGAAATTGAGAAAAGACAAAAAAAAAAAAAAAAAAAGGGAATATAGCAATATATTTAAATGAAGGAGTAATACAAGAACCACTGACGAGCAAAGATACTACAATCTGTAAATATATGAGATCTAGACTTGCCCTGGGCGTTTAGTTGTAGCTCTATGATATTATACCACCGCACTGCCATTATCACGAAATGTCTACAAGTGAACATGAAAGTTAGTTGCTAGCAATCTATTGCTAACTAAGCTAGCTGGCAAATCGATAACAAATTTGTCATTTAGACGACTAGAAACGAGGAATAAGGTAGCCACCGCCAAGGTAAATAAGCCTCGTTATAAATAGTATAAAAACTTTCATGTTTCATTTAAATCGTATATGTACTAGCCATGTCCAAAATCTTACTCTTGATATCAGCGAAGACACTAAGCTCCCCCTTAATATTAAAATACTGGCCGAGAAAAAATCTTTATTTACAAGCAGGGAAGCGGCTATTATTATGCTGCAAATAGTTAAGATATTCACATAAAAAAGGGGCAGACCATGTTGTATAAGTGCTAAGGATATCTTAGAAAACATCAAGCTGGCTTAAAAACATACACAAATATCATTTTGTCTCGCAATTTTCCAATACGCAATGGCATATTCTACAAACACCCTCGTCTTTCCTAGCGACTATGGATGCAACGGCTCCCCGTCGATTATCTGCCCCTCCGCTGGATCTGCATCATTTAAAGATGTAATTTCATATGCCCAGTTAGCGTTTATGACACAGGCTCTACAGCGTGATCTTGCTCGTATGGGCATTACAAAAGACAGCAGAGTTGCGCTTGTATTGCCGAATGGATTAGAGTTTGCTGCTATACTTCTTGGAATCATACACCAGCGTGGTATTGCCGCCCCACTGAATCCACAGTATACACAAAACGAGTTCAGGGATATCTTCCTCCAGATGAAACTCGATTTGGTGGTGATGCTACCTGCAGCGCGGGGTCCAGATGACAGCTCGTATTTGACCGATCCAGCTTTCCAAGCAGCACAGCAGCTGGGAGTGCACGTGGCATTGTGCTACAAAAAGAGCATACTAAATGACAGAGATGAACAGACGTTGGAGCTTATTCTGCGGCCTCATGTAATGACCAATAACAATAATACGCCTGTCACTGTTGATACCGGAGTGGCAATCTACTCAAGAAATGAGGTGCTGTCCGAAGACAAAGTTGTCATGCTCTCGACAAGCGGGACTACAGGTGCGCCTAAGATGGTCCTACTTAGTCACACCAATCTTCTCACCGCTATGCGCATTATTATTGCCAATCATCAGCTCTCGTCTAGTGACAGAACCATTATAATTACGCCGCTGCACCATATTATTGGTCTCTGTGGCACTTTACTTGCTACGCTATTCTCGGGAGGCTGCGCCGTCATTCCAGATTCGCTCCCGGGCGCCTTCTGGCAGCGATGTGCAGATTACGGCATCACATGGTTTCATGCTGTGCCAACTCTTCATCGATTGCTCCTAAACTTCCCGCGGCCTGGTGGTCGTGTCTCCTCGCATCTGAGGTTTATCAGATGCGGCGGTAGCGAACTTTCTCCAGACTTATACGAGCGCCTAGTCGCGCTGGGCCCGCCCTTGCTCGAAGTTTATGGCATGACGGAGACGGCTCCCGCAATATTCTGCAACCATTGGAAAGAAGGCGGTATGAGACGCAGAAGCTATTTTCCCATTCCAGATGCCATAGATGTGATGATTTTGCCATCTAACGCATTGGGACAAGACGGTAATGATGACGACGATTCGATCGCTGCGATAACTAAAGCGCCTGGTATTATAGGCGAGGTTTGCGTGCTTGGCCAAAATGTAATGGAGGGGTATGTTGAAAACCCCCAAGCCAATGTCAGGGCTTTTCTTCCCAATGGATACTTTCGCACCGGCGATCTCGGCGCTATTGAGTCTGGCGGTTACCTGAGGTTGGTGGGTAGAATTAAAGAGGTCATCAACAAAGGCGGAGAGAAAATTGGGCCCGCCGAGATTGAGCACGTAGCTTTGTCTCACGAGTTAGTTTCAGGGGCTGCGTGCTTTCGTATCGCTGACAACATGTATGGCGATGAGATTGGTGAGTAGATATATTTATTGACGATTTCCGTTATCTGGTGCTAACAACTAAACTATTTTCTTCCCAAAGGACTCGCCGTATCTCTGATACCGCATAAGACGGAGGACTCGCTCATTGTGTCGGAATTGAAACGCCATATTGCTCAATATTTAACACAATTCAAAGTTCCCAAAGAGGTGAAATTCCATCGAATCATATATTCATATGATATGTTAAATTGCCGAATTGCAACTAATTCATAGACGTTGTAGATTGTATTTCTTGATATTATCCCGTACAACCCAACCGGGAAGCCGATGAGAACTCAACTATCCCAACAGTTTGCACAAGGGCTACTATAAATGCCATTTCACAAAAGAATAATTTATACGCTTTAGACAAACATGAAACAACATCTATGACACAAAATGTATGAGATAAGGATTTTTGAGGGATGAAAATGAATATCAGCGAGTGCCAATAATATAATTAATATTAAGCATCTCATTACCTTAATATACAACTGAGATTTCCCCCTGTGAAGGTAGAGATGAGATGCCTCTTCTATGAAGTTGAACGTGGCAATCAAGGCCTTAAGGTAGCTTATAAGGGTTGGATGTTTATATACAGTTATTGACCTCAAAGAAAAACGTTATACTTCGATGTTGACGGAACATTAAGTGAGGATAATAGAAGCTGCAGTTTAAACAGCAAGCTTGAGAAAATACACCTGGAGGT
This sequence comes from Trichoderma asperelloides, assembly GCA_021066465.1. Lineage (NCBI taxonomy): Eukaryota > Fungi > Ascomycota > Sordariomycetes > Hypocreales > Hypocreaceae > Trichoderma > Trichoderma asperelloides. The sequence continues at coordinate 82,835 of JAJKFY010000320.1, forward strand.
TCTTTTAACGTGAAAAGTATTTAAATTACGAATAGCAGTGTTGCGCCTTACTCTTGGCGTATCCACTACTAATTTCGGCAAGCTTCCCTCCTACATCTACAGGTACCCCACCTTTTAGGTGCCTAACTATTAAGAACCTCACTCCGTTTGACTTACTATTAAATAAAAACGCCTTTAATATTTACCTTCACGGCCCCCTTTAAGGACTTTAAAAAAATAGGAATATCTATAAACCCTTTAAATATCTAAAGTATAACCACCACCGTCGCCCCTAGGCCAGCAACAGCACTACAACCCTAGAAAAAAGCAACTCCTTTAATCCCAGGAATAAGGGAGACCACTATACTTCCCTTTACTCTTAAAAAAAAAAAACACTTTAAAAAAGACTTTAAAATAAATAACATACAATCACTTAGCTTTAATAAAGCAAAGCCAAGCGCAATTACAGCTATACAGAAACTATTAAAAAGCCTTACCTCCTCTATCTTTAACAGCCTAAAAAAAGCCACTGCACTTAATAAAAAAAAAAAATCCCTTATTAAAAATAAAATTATAAACTAAATTAAAAAGATTAATATATAGTAATAAGCTAAATAAAATATAGTATTAAATATAGCTATAGTTATTAACTCCTGTCTAATATAATATATTACTAAACCCTTTTTTATAATAGTAGAATAAATATAAGCTGTTTTTAATACTGCCCTTAAAACCTTTATCGCCTCCTATATAAACCCAGCGGGGAGGCCTAAAAACCCTAAAAAAACAGACAGTAACTTAAAAAATACCTAACTAACTAAAACAGCATTAGCTAATATACCTTGCAGTATAAGAAATAAATTAAGCAGCCTAAAAGACCCTACTTTAACAGAAGCTCCTGCGCCTACTAGAAAAGCAGACTATAAAAGCGCTAGAGTTATATAAGCATAGGTTACATTATAAAATACTATTTATAATAAAAAATTATAAAAAAGCCTTAACTTCTAGAAAAACTCTGCTCTTAATAATAAAAAGCCGGCCCCTGCTATTAAAAATAAAAAAAATAAAACTATTAAACCCTAAAAAAAACCTAATAACTATATTTTTATTTAAGTTCTACTAGACTATATATAAAAAAAGCTAATAGCTATTAGAGTTAAATAAAAAATAATTAAAACAGTAAAAATTATTAATAAAGACATTACTTATTTTAAGGAAGTTTTAATAAGCTTCGCCTTTAAAGTTAAAAATTAAAATATTAAAAGTAAAATTATTATACTTAAGCTAGAGGCAGAAAGTAATAATTTAAAAATTAAAAAAGCATATATATAAAAGGTCTTTTTTTTATATAATATATTAAAAATATATATAAATTTAAGTAAAACCCACTTTATAAATGCGCTAGTCTTAAAGAAGGCATATATTAAGTCTAAAGCTAAAAATCTTCCAGTAGCCTGCTATAAGGCCTCTTTTAAAAAATCCCTGAATATATACTACTACTTTATTTTATTTAAAAAAGATATTAAACCCAGCTTTAGGCTATTTAATAACTTATCCCTAGCAGAAGCCTAGGTCTAGAAACCTAAAATTATATAATATTAACAGTGCCTTAGTTTCTATAACCCATAAAGCTATACTAGGACTAAAAGATGCCTTAAGTGCAGTAAGCCCTTAAACAAATATAATAACACTACTATTAATTACCCTGCTTTTTTATAATATACTAACTGTAATAGACTGTATAAGGCAGACTCTTTTAAATACCCCGCCCGGCTAACTATAAGAGATAGAAAAAAGGTTTATACTATTAAAGAGCAGCTTAAGATAATTAAAGACCTAAAATAATAAAAGTTTACTAAAGCTAATCCTTTTAAGCCTGCTTAAACCCCAAGCTCCTCTTTAATAAATAAATCTAATATAAATTCTAAAGCCTTTTAAATAAAACTAAAGGTCCAGCTCCTATTATTAAGCTTAGCTTTTATACCCTCTGCTAGAACTTTTACTTAAACCTTTATAATTAAAGTCAACTTTAATAAAAAAAGCTCCCTAATAAAAAGCTCTCCAGCCAGGTTAAAGATCTATATAATAAAATTAAATAATAGCAAAGAGGAAAAGAATAAAAATATAGACAAAGCCTTAAATAAGGAAAATAAACCCTTTAAAATAGACTTATAAATAATAAGCCCTGTTACAGCTACTAAAGAAAAACTAACTTTAAAATCTTTTAAGCTAATATTAAGAAAAATAGCCTTTATTAAGACATCGCTCTTTTACTAGTATAAGAAGGTAGCTATAATATTATACTTATTTAAGAACCCTATATTAAATAAAATAGAACCTTAAATAAAAAGTAAATTAAAAATTACCCTGGATTTTAAATATATAACCTCTTAAATAATTAAAAAGATACTAGACCCTTAGTTTTTATATTTATTAAAATCTTACTCAACCTCCTTAATAAATAACTCTCTTTTTTAAGTCTAAAGAATAGGTATATTTATTAAGTAGAGGTTTACAGCTATATAATTATAAATATTTATTAAAAAGCTTTAGAAAATATTATAATAAAAACCCTTATTAAATAAGGTCCCCCCCCTCCCTGTTTTATTATTGCAGGCAACTTTAATACTATTTACTAAACCTAGCAACCAGGCAGGAGACTAAATACAATAAGTAATAAAATAATAGAATAGGCTAATAAATATAACCTTCTTCCCTCTCTAATAGACTTTTTTATAAAAGACTTAGGGAAGTATATTAACCTTATCTTTATAAACTACTCTATTTTATTATAGGTAAAACACTTTTTAAATATAGGTTTAAACTATTATACAGTTATTACTACTTTACTAAAACCCACCTGCTTTACCCCAGGAGCTAGGAAAAAATACCTCCTTTTTAAATAATATAAAGCTTTTAGTTAGCTGATATACTTTTTTATATAAACTCTCCCTATAATTAACCTTAAAAAACCATTAAAGAATAACCTAAACAGCTGTACTAAAGCTTTCTAAAACTTTTTTAAAAATATACTAGAAGCTACAGGTAAAATAAAACACTAGAACAAATACAGCGCTCTCTAGTAGACTAAAAAATATAAGGCGGCCTATAAAGCACTAAAAGCAAGCGCTAAAGGCTTTTTTAAAAAAGCAGAAGCTAAAAAATAACTAAATCTTATTATTAAGAAAAGTAAAAGAGCTTATTAAAATAAAATTATTACAGAAGCAAGCATAAATAAGAATATCTAGTCTTTAGCTAAGTAGTGGAAAGCTATTAACTATTTTTAACTCCCTTTATTATTAAACAGAAATAAAAGCATCTTTAATCTTATAAAAAAGGCAACCTACTTTAAGAATAAGCTATTTAAAAGAAAAACTATAAAAAAAAATATTTTAAATTTCTAGGACAGAGACTTCCCCTTTAATAAAAAAATTAAATAAAATATAAAAGTTATAAAAAAAAAAGCCAGGAAAGCTATTATAGGCTTTAGCAACACTGCCCTAGAGGCAGATAAAATATTAGTAATACTTTTATAGCTTACTTAGCCAGCAGTTAATAACTTTATTATAGACCTCTTCTAAAGGTGCTTAAGCATTAAATACTACCCACTTCTTTTTAAAAATATTAAAGTAACTATTATCCTTAAGCTTAATAAACCTAAAAAAGCATATACTATATATAAAAAATATAAACTAATCTTACTATTATTTTATATTAAAAAAGGGCTAAAAAGATTCTTTACTTAAAAAGTATCTTTACTAGCTTTAAAATATAAAAGACTACTAAAGTAATATTTTAGTGCACTTTTTAAATAAGCAGCGTTAAACCTAATAGCCTGCCTGGTCTATAACATTAAAACAGCCTTTACTAAAGGACTAATTACTTTACTGCTTACCCTTAATATAGCTGAGGCTTTTAATATTATTATATATAATAGGCTGGTTTTTAAATTTAAAAAATAAAGCTAGCTAAAGCTTTTTATTTTATAAGTGGATTTTTTTATAAATAACTGCAAGGCGCTAGTTTACTATAAATATAGCTTTAAGCTATAAGATATAAGCCTAAAATATAGCGCCTTATAAGAGTCCCCTATCTCCCTAATTATTTTTATATTATACTTCTGCCTTATTTTTTAGCTTAATAACCCTAATATTAAATTTAGCTATACAGATAATATAAGTATTATAGCTATTAGAAAAAATATAAAAAAAACCATTAAAATTCTACAGTAAAAATTAAAAAACACCCTAAACTAAAGCTAATAAAATATAATATTCTTTAAGCTAAATAAGGCTAAGCTAGTCCACTTCTACTATATATAAAAAAAGACTTATTTTAACAATATTAACTTTAAAAGCTAACCTATTCTTTTTTAAAATTTAATAAAATAGCTAAGCGTATACTTAAACTCTAGGCTTTTATTTAAAAAGTATATTAAAGTTATAATAAAAAAAGCTTTAAAAGCAGCTAATTTTTTAAAATCCTTTAATAAAATAATTAAAAAGTCTTTACTAAATACAGTAGCTATAGCAGCTAAGGTATATATTATCCCAGTTGCTTTATATAAGCTAGATATATAGTAGCTAGGGGAAACTAAATAATACTGGTTAAATCTCTCTAAAACTACAAGCACTAGCATAAATAATTTAATTAAAAAACTAAATAAAGCTTTTAAAACTGCAGCTAGGGCAGTAGTCCTAATATAAAAAACCACTAACTTAAAAGTTATATACAGGGAATTAGGCTTTTTAAAGGCCTTACTAGCTATTGCATAAGCAAGGGTCTAGATTAAGGCTAGGTTTATATATTTAAACAGATACCACTTTATAAATAAAAAAGCGGATAGAAAAGTTACAGGGGTTTTAATAACTAGACTCTAGTAAATAACCTTACTAGCGGGTTATACAGTCAGGCCCTCCTTTTTTACCTATAATAACAGGGCTGTCTTTTTAGGCCTGGATTATTAAGGGTTTATAAAAAATAAAGCTACTAAAAGATATATTAAACTCTTAAATAACCTCCCTAGCTCCACTTTTATTATATATTCAAATAGTTTATAAGACAAGCTAGGCAATATTAAATAAGGAGCGGTTACTTTTTATAAGACTTGCGCTATTAAAATAAATAAGTGCCTCTTTAATACAGAGGTATATAATACAGAAGCGGTTAAAGTTTTTAAAATAATTAAACTTACTAAAAAATACATTTAATCTAACCCAGATATTAAAAAGCTTATCCTCTTTTTAAATAACTTAGCAGTTATAGATAGCATCCTCAGCCTTACCCCAGCCTCTATACAGGGTGCCTATATAAGCCTTAAAAAAATAGCTAAAAATCTTTTATTTAATACTATTATTAAAGTAGCCTAGGTGCTAGAATATAAGGAAATTTATAATAATAAAATAGCAGATAAACTTATAAAAAAAGGGTTAAAGCTTTTAATACTACCTTCTAGAATTACTATAATAACCTATATTAAAAAGTAGGCTAGAAGTAAAAGAAAATAGCTTTAAAAGCTAGACTAAGACTAAAACCGACCGCCTTACTATAGACGCTGGCGACTGGACGCCCTTCTTAAACTACTAGAACTACAGCTATTAAGGGCTATATTTTATAAGCTATATACAGAGAGAATAAAGCACAGAGACTTTATAGAGTATTATAAAAGGTTTAAATACAGTACTAGGCCTACCTGCAAATGCAGTAAGCCAAGAATATAAGGCTACTTTATAAAATACAGGATAATCAAACCCTTCCTACTGAAAGTCTTTAAAAAAAACCTTTAAATAAATATTACCCCCCTTACCTACTTATTAAGACCTAAAGAATATAAATACTTTTAAACATTAGTAAAGGACATAAGCCCTTATAGCCCTGCCCCCTAAAACACAGATTAACACTAAAAACTTTCCTTTATTTTATATAATATATAGCAAACGCAAACTCTAAACCTGCAGCTCCTACCATCCTATTACCCAGCAGGGATTTATATAACTAGCTTACTTAATAAATGTTAATAATAAAACAAACAAACAAACAAACTACTAATTTCGGGCTCTGAGAAATCCTAACATTAAGTGTCTCTGTGATATTACTAAAAGTCTCGTTTATGGGATTAGCAGTTTAGTATTAGGGCATACTACAAGTCTCATTTGTTATTTTAGTCAGTTTGAAGATCTTTTTACACCAATGTCATATATATTACCTTGTGCTTATGGCATATACTCGGACACTTTAACACGCCGAATTACTAGTGCTTAGACACTGTTGTAAGTAAAGTGGCAATAACGCCAATATACAAGGATTTCTCAGGGATTCATCCTTCGCGGCTGATGTAAAACATATTTAATAAGCCCTTGTACATATATATACGGAGCCGACAAGGGCCATTGCGGAGACATTTCAATTATACTCATATATATAGCACCAACATCTGACAGCTAATGTGTACATGGGGTAAGATTGAAAGCCCTGCTAGCGCTTTCAGCTGATCAGTTCATCTAAACTATCTGTCCATATCTGGAAGTTTATAATTATCTACCCCCCTGGTATAGCTGGTTAAACAATGCTTGTTACATCTGACGCAATTGTTTCATATATAAGGTCTTTGGTAATCTGTCTTATGCAATACGAAGGCACCATCTGCAAGCCTCCTCTATACCGCTTGTACAGTATGGGTGGTTTATTCCGCTGGAATATGACACATCGTGCCTTGGCATCTCTAGGTTAATTACATCTGATATTACTAGTTCTTGTAAGATCGGTAATGACATGCCGAGCATGTCTGATACAAACACTAGTATCTTAATGTTGCGGCTTCTATCATGCTGCCACTCACCCCTTACTAAAACTCTATAATGCTTGCTTGATAGATAAGAGTCTTTTGGAATGTTCTCCTGTTATCTTATTGTCTATACTCCCTATTGTTATCTACATATAAGCGAAGAAAGAATATATCTGAAGGTTGAATACATTACAGTCTTTGAGTGAGCTAATTCCCCAGTGACAAAGATAGCAATTCATTGAACTTCACGAATTTGAAAGACTGTGACAACATCCAGATGGCATCCATCGAAATTTTACGGCAGATATGGGCAGATGTGCTCGGCATTGAAACAGACAAATTTTTTGATAGCGACAATTTCATGGCTTGTACGTAATACTAGCTATATCAACCTAAAGCCTTCATGAAAGAGCTAACAACCATCTACTTAAAGTGGGGGGCAATTCAGTAAGTTGAGAGTTTCGATTCTAATAGAAGATACCAGCTGCTGATTTAGTTCAGATAAAAGCTATTCAATTTTTGGGCGAAATCGCGTCTTTTGTCGATACAATTGACTTGGCAACTTTTCTTAATAGTAAGGCAGTGATATATTAAAACAGCCTATTTCATTCGGAGAATACTAACCATAATATTGTGATGAAGATGCAACAATTAAAAATGTATGGGACACCATAAGTGCGTATCAGCAAAGCACATATTTTCGTGCTGCGAAGGAAAATGCACATATCGAGTCGATCGAAACAATAGAAAGCGTCACCGCTGATATCATGGTTGAAATAAGTTCTGTTGAACTTACTTCAGCCCTAGAACGAGCTGGGATCGCAATAGAAGACATTATGCAAGCTGCGCCAGTGAGCTCTATTCAAGGTAATATGCTTGATATTTATTAATCCATTAAACTATATATGCACCGAGTAGAATTCTCATGCGGCGTTGCCATTGAAACGGAGCCAAGAAAAAATTTGCTAACATCTGTTTTCAAAGAATTCTTTTTACATCATCAACAAAATGGCGGCACAGGGTGTATAAATTACATATATGAAGTTGAAGGACACAACTTGAAACAAGGTTTGAAGCAATTTATACACCTTCTAGAAATGAAAAATCCAATATTTCGCACAACTATCATCGGTATAGGCAAAAATAAGTTTGCCTTGGCTTTACTTAAGGAAACGGCGTCGCATTGGTCTTATCCTTCCAGCCTTCGATCACTTCTTGAAATCACAACGGCCCAGAAGCTTCAGCTAGGTGCACCAGCCGCACGATATGCTCTTGTGCTTGAAGATGCAGCCAATGAAGGCCGTAGCTTTTTCGCCATCTCGTTATATCATACCCACTGCGATGCCTTCACGCGCTTCCTGATTGACAGAGAGATATCGCAAATCCTACAGTCTCCATCTGAGTATGCACGAGCTGAGAATATCGAACGCCCGTGGTTTGGCGCTTTTGTCAAGCATTTGCGTCTCATTGCGCCGCAGGAAGAGGTCATGAAATTCTGGGAAAATTATTTACGCGGCGCAAACGTGGCCAATATCCATCCACTTGAACAAGCTGTGGTCAGCGGCAGCGTCGAGAATGTTTTAACAGACATGCTACCAGTTCCCTTTACCCATCCTCAGTCCAATAGCGATGCACCAAGGAATCCAACACAAGTCATTCTAGCCGCGTGGGCAATTGCCCTAGCAAAGCTATCAGGACATCGAGACATCACGTTTGGCCTTTGTCGTCACGGGAGATCTTCTAATACATTTCCGGACGTGTGGCGTGTTATGGGGCCATTGGTTAATGCGGTACCATTTCGAATTTCTATACAAAGCAAGGAGGAACCTGTAACAGAGCTATTACAGCGAGTCCAAGACGATATCACGACCACAACCAAGTGGGAGCAAGGATTTGCTCCTGGTGTAGTCCCCAGCGCTGACGGGCGGCCTTGGGTTCAGTCATTTGTCAATTTGAGGTCTGAGTTGAACAAATCCAAGGATGTGTGCAGCAGAAATGAAAGCAGCCCAGAAATAACCAAGATTATCCCCAGGCCAGATCTGGATAATTTCAATACCGACTATCACTGGGCTGTTATACTGATGATCAAACGGCAGCGTGATCAGTACGAAGTTTCGATGCTGTATAACTCGTCACTCATTGATCATAAACGAGCAAACACTCTATTTACAGATTTTAAATCACTTATGGGTGCATTGGAAGCAGATGTTGAAATTAATGTAGGGGATTTACTAGAGCAGCAGCCTCAAGAGGTAATCTAGTATCTTATCAATAATAGATTAACAGAGTTTATATTACACGACATAAATCAGGTGGTCAAATTGAGGTATATAGGTTGAAATGAGAGAATGAGAGGCAAAGACAAGCGCAACGAAGGGTTGCGGCGAGTCTCCACTGCCCAAGTAATTTTATCGAAGTAAATCTTTAGCATTCGAGGCAAAAATCCATCACATCATATACTTCTGCAAAAACTTTACTTCGATATCCTTCTGTGATTGATTCGCAGTCCCAAGCATGTAGGATGCGAAGTCAAATGGCTCTATCTTAAAATTTTCTTTTGGTTCTTTCGCTGCCATGTATGCTTTTTCATGGGGCTCAGCAGGGAGGTCCCCACTAGGGCATATATATAACAGAGGGGTAGGCGACACTCTTGGTAAATATGCTCGAAATTCGTTAATAAAATTGTAGTAGGCGCTTTCCAGTGTTACTTTGTTTTCCCAGTTACATTTTTTCCTGTCAGCGAGTGTCTGAATAAAGCTGTAGAATCCGAAAAGTGTAGGTCCTCCGAGCACTGCCTTTTGTGGGTTTGCAACAGCTTCTTCAGCAGAGGCTGGAAATAACTGGACATATTGTTGTTTATCTTTAGAGTTTTCAGAATATTCTGAAACTGCCTTTCTTGATCGCTCCAGTAATCCGGGCGGATAGAATTGCGCATCCAGATCTCCGGACAATCCGGGGATTTGCACAATAAGAGCTTTAACTCGTGGATCAACCGCTGCTTCTCGGATAGCAACACCTCCGCCATGTCCACCGCCAACTAGTAGAATGTTAGCATCTATGGATACATATGGAATTGATGGATATTTTGACCATAAGAATATCCTCTTCCACTTACGAAGAGCAATACAAGTTATTTCTATTTGCGGAGCTAAAGACGTGACATATGTAACAGCGTCAAAAACGTCCTCTGACTGCTTTTCAAAGTTAATATTGCGCCTTGGCAGTCCATCACTTTGCCCGAATGTTCGATGGTCGTAGGTTAGTGTAGCAAATCCAGCATCGTTGAAGACTTTTGCTTGGACATCCATTAATTGTGCGCTTATAACGCCAAACTGCTTAAATTCAGTGAAAACGAGCATTATGGTTGTTAAGGAATAGTAATACCGGAGATAGCAAGATCACCAGCGGCGCGTTTGGCTTTTCCATTAGTGTCAGTAGTCCTCTCAAGATAAGGCCATCTCGAGTTTGGAACTCAACGTTCTTAGGACTAGGCATGTTGCTGTTTTCCTAAACACAAGGTTTGTGAATTTGGGATGCGGACGGTGGTACGATTAACTCCAGAAGTATGACAATGAATATAAACAGATATTTTTGCATATACACTTTCAATCGTCGAGATATGTGCAGCTTCAGTCTTTAACTGTCCCAGTTAGCTATACAGGAGTATGTAAGATGTGTTTAAGAATACTGTTTAGGCCAGATGTGTTTCCAAATCGTTAATGATAACCACGAGTAATTGTTAATAAATGTAAGGAGAGGGTGGCGCTAATGTAGGTTTCTGAGGTCAAGTATTAATATAATTCCAAAATAGTCGTAAGCATTATGCTTTCGTGTAGAAGCATTCAGTGTTTCATCCTCTCCAACACAGTAAGCAATAACTGCATTTACGTGATTACAGAGCCTAAATTATGAATCCCACTGCCACTTTTAGCTAAGGCACATGATGCAAAGGTTTAGTAAATAAATACGTTTGCATTATCCAGAAGAAAGAGCAAAACCCGATCCGTACTAAGTGTTATCATCATGTACAATAGCTGTTCATCCTAAATCACGGGTGAAACAACAAAAATACAATCAGCATATTGGAACGAGCAAGGCCTTGTAGTGTCCAAATTCCTATACGAGGCCAATCGTCTCTAAATTTTGCAGAGAGCAATTTTCTTTAATGGGAAGACGTCACAAATATACTGCAAAAGAGATTTAACTTATTGTGCGCATTGTATTCGCACACCCATCTTACTATCTAGTGCAAAGAATGATTTATTTCAAGCGTTGTCGGATTTTGAAGTAGTGCCTTACTATTAGTGCTCGTCCCTCATCGAACCTCAACATTATTTTTCCATGGATCTCGGCGCATACTAAGATCGTTACCTACGTAATTCAAGTCTTCATAACCTATTGCTATCGCACTTAAGAAATTAACATCCCCAACAAGACCCAATTCACGTTTTAATACTTCTGGATATCCCGCAACGCTAGCCATGTAACAGGCCTCAACCCCTTGTGATCGAAGGGCCAGCGTGAAATTCTGCATCCAGAGCCCAGAACTAAGTAAACTTCGAAAGTCGGTTGTCCATATACAATATGGCGGCTGCTTGAGCTTCATAGAACTAGAAATTCTCTGCTAGAGCAGCCTATCTCTTCTCGTGATCATCCCGACCAATCGCCAGCAGTTTCTCATATAGCTCGGCGCCAAGGTCTTCTTTTTGATGCATATAATCGATGGGTGTGTCGGGTGTATGAGGCCATCCTTCTCGCCATGCGTCTGATAAAGCCTTTTTGAGATTTTCTAACTTGGTGCCAGTTAAAATTATCGCTCGCCAAGGCTGCAAGTTGTTGTTTGATGCGGTCAACTGGGCTAACGCTAACGACGTCTTTAATATTTCAGGAGATATGCTATCGGGCAAGAATCGTCGGATAGAGTGACGATCATTAATCAGTTGACCCAGTGAGGTCAAGAGGGAAAACTCGGGTCCCACAGTGGACATTGTCAGGAATAGCAGATGAAGTATCGTTTGTAATTATCTTCAGCAGAATCTGTGAATTTGGCCAGCTCAAGAAAGTAGGGTCGGGATGGGCTCTGTCCATATAGCAGAGTGGCCCTTACTATGCTCACTATATCATAATGAAAATTTCTATTATAAATTCACCCGTACTTGAAACGTTGACATGTGAAGGGAGAACTGATGATAATGGTAATGACGAAAGCTGCAATACGTTTCGTCGATGGTGTAAATGGCGCAGTTTACGGCTGTAGTGAGCGATCCAGTTCTGTAAGGGGCAATTGATTAGGAATATTTTCACAGCGCATGGCTACAGAGCACTAGGTAATCTCTGTGTGTCCATTAGTTCTGAGTTTAGCTTGGCGAAGTGAGCTCAATCATGTCATCGAACGCAGGGCCATGAGGTCTGGCATCTCCCAAGTCCGTAGAAAATATGTCTCGTACAAGCTTTAGACGTCAAGTGCAATTACGCACGACATTTTTTTATTTTTTCCCAAACTACATGGCGTACATGTATAGGCTGGGACACCTGTATCACTATTCTAACGGTTCCGCTCAGCTTGAGCGGTATTAGAGAGTCTAGCCTGAACTGTCGAGCTAGCTCTGCACCAATGTTATGGACGCCCTTGCTGTACATTTTGCTCTTGTTTGCAGCTTGTGCATGAGCCGAAACTGGCTCTCTTTGCTTCCTTTATAGAGATATCGACATGGCCTCTCAAATTTTGACGAGACAGATCTTATCATCTCAGCGTCTACAAACCGGCACGATGCCCATTTTTTCACTGTGGGCTCGCTCTATGGTACTTGGCAGATATCAACCTCTGCGCGTATATACGGGTGCAGTGCATTCAAGTTATAGTACTGAGTCATCATCTCCATTGCGGGATGGAGGTTCCCATCACCCCATTGCAAGTATGTCTGTAACCGACGTATAGTCAAAGCTCCAGGTTGTTAAGTTCCTACGCACTAATGGCATTCTCTGTTGTATCATCGCTACAGGCCGTAATCGTATTGCGAAATCTATACCCTTGCGCTTAATGCCACTTGGTGGTTCGATTACGTATGGCGTTGGTTCTTCTGACAAAAATGGTTACCGGAAATTCCTTTACGACATGCTCACTTCGGACGGTCAAATCGTGGAAATGGTAGGGTCGCGAAAATCCGGGGCAATGCCTAACAACCGGAACGAAGGATGGCGAGGATTCACGATTGACCAGATTGAGCGAAAAGCACGTGTATCTATCCCCTTACTAATGCCTAATCTCGTTACCATCAACGCTGGTTCAAACGATTGTCTGCAGAATCTTGAAATTGGACAAATCGGAAATCGCATCAACGGATTATTGGAGTACATTTGGAACACTTGCCCAGGCTCTACCGTCATCTTGTCTACACTGCTCTCGAACTCGAATACCTTAACAGAGCAGCGAATATTACAGGCAAATGAGCAATTTCAAGAGCTGGCTTTCCAAAAATACAAACAACACAGGAAAATAATTCTCGTAGATATGCATGGCGCAGATGGGCCCAATGCCGATGAGCTGGTTGACGGAACACATCCAAATGATTTAGCATATCAAAAAATGGCTACCATATGGCATAAAGGCTTTCGGGAGGCTGTTTCGAAGGGATTTCTGCAAGCATCTGTTCCGAGCAATATTCGAACTTAAACATAATTTAGCTGTGGAGCTACGTAGATAGATTATCGACGGTAGAGCTTCTGCTCTTAATAAATATTAAGATGCTCAGATAGTAATAGTACTAATTGTAATACTGTTTTTATGATATCCGACCAATCGATATGCAGCTCTGTAGAGAAATTTCAATCGGAGAATAGGTAGGTTGTCCAAGAACTTTTACAATACTAAGCGTTTGTTGCAGTTGACTGAACCTAGTTTCTGTGTTATGCTACCAGTACAAGATAAAATCTTTAAAAAAGCTAAAATTTGCCCCATTCACAACCCGATGCTTCATGATTGTAGGAAAAGAAATTCTTTTTTAGAGCTAATAGGTATCAGTGATATAGCGACGCCGGGGCATCCTCTATCACGAAGGTAGAGTATTGTTCCAGATGCTGCTAATTGTAACGCGGCCCTCCCAGCCGGGCCTTGATCCACGAACACGATATCCAACCCTTTTACTTTGGCCCTGCCGAAGCCAGAAACCATTATCATCAAATGTGACGATGGCGCTCGAATCGCTCGGATCCAGCGCGATCCATGTAAATGGACTGACGCCCTTCTCAGCGGTGACGATGAAAGTATTTTCTTCTTGACGGATTGACAAGCCTGGATCAACTAGTTCGGCCTTACTGAGAGGGGTAGCCGTGAAGTAATTGGAATGAGAATAAGTTTTGGTACCCTGGGTATTCGGTGGCGTCCCGGTGGCAGTAATGTTGGCGATCAAGACTGCATTAGCAGCCGGGAGACTGCCGCCGCTTGTGAGCTGAGGTATATTCATGCTCGCCAATATCGTTGAGTTAACTGAGCCAATCGTGAACTTCTGCGCTTCCACAGATAAGTTGGCTAACCCAACTGGTTTGCCGTCATAGCCAATCCATTCCCAACTGGCCTCACCCGAGACATCGCTCCATAAATCAGAAACCGCATATATATCTAATATGCCTGTAGTGACATTAAATACTGGCGCAATAATAACAGGTTGGAATATGTCTTTTGTCGCATAAAAATTGACCTTCCAGCGGCCGTCGTACTCTCTGCTTGACCATGTCGGCGCTTGCCAGATATCGTTAAGCTGCCAATACAGTGAACCTAACTGTCGATGAGGCATTCCCGAGCCGGCACGATAATACTGAATCTTGGTATGATAGAAATCGGCCTGGAATATTTGGGTGGCATGGCACCAAGCAGAGAAGTTGGCAATGGGGTCTGTTTTAACGGGCTGTGGATACCATAGCTGAACACCCAGTGTCATCTCGCCCATGCCTCTGAGAGGGTCAGCCATATTAGTGGTGGTTAGGCTGCCAGGTGGATAATGGTGGTTCCGCAAGACGGTCATGGTTGAATTAAAAGATAGTTGGTCATCAGGAATGGCCTCACGCCACGTCTCGATGCTGGGCATAGAATGGAAACCGAACTCATTGGCGAATCTACCAGCGACATAGTGATTGATGTCGAAAGCCTGGGCTGCGTTATAATCATAAAAGTCGCTGTCTCCATACAAGTAGCCAGGAGTGGTGTTATAGAGGCGATCAACAAATGGAATAGGCAGGCTGAAATTGAGTTCCAAGTAGCCGTTATTGGTGCTACAGGGCATATAGCTAATGCTCCGAGAGTTGCCATAGACTGCAGGTAGTAATGTGTTCAGAAATAGCTCTAGATACTCACTTAAGTAACGCTCATATTGGTCTGGAGCATTAGACTTTATAGCAGGTAGCTCATCCTTCTCCATTTCATTTCCACCGGCCCAGAGTGCCATGGACGGATGATGGTTGACGCGTCGCACTTGATAGACGGCCTCCTGGCGGACACTGTCGAGGAAGTCTGGCGCAACTGGGTACAAAGAAACACTAAATTCGAATTCGCACCAGAGCAGAATTCCCATCTCATCAGCAAAATCGTACATGAAGTCGGGTGCGTAAGCGCCGCTGGACCAGACGCGCAGCATATTCTGATTAGCGTCCACAACATCAGAAAGGATCTCGTGTATGTGCTCAGGTGTGATACGCGGCCAAAAAGGGTCCGGTGGAACGAAGTTGCTGCCTTTGGCATAAAAAGTCTGCCCATTGATTTCGAAGTGAACTGCGATCCTGATTAGCCGGATCGATATTTATAACATGCATGGAAGCACAGTAGACAACGACTTACAATTGCTACCGTTAATAATTCCTTGGGACAGCTCCAGTTCGTTAATCGGCTCCATGTTGAGGACAATAGTCCTAAAGCCCATTTTCTTGCTAACAGAGGCGATGGTCTTACGTTTTGAGATAATTTCGACGTTCATGTTATAGAGCTTCTGCGCACCGAGGCCATTGGGCCACCAGAGCTCGTATTCAGAAGCATCGAGCGTCGCAATACCCGTGATGACGTCCCCTCCATTCGCTATGTTACTAAAATTTCCATTACTCACCTGCTTTTTTGTGTCTAAATCTACTATTGAGTATCTCAGGTATGCCTCAAGAGGGATGTTTCCGACAACGTCCACACTCGCGTTAAAGATCCAGTCGGCGCTCTGATCCGGTGGCAAGTTGTTCAGTTGGCCATATCGGTACAAATCAAAAGCTGAATTTTTAACATATACAGATTCCGATCCGTCAAGTTGAACT
This sequence comes from Trichoderma asperelloides, assembly GCA_021066465.1. Lineage (NCBI taxonomy): Eukaryota > Fungi > Ascomycota > Sordariomycetes > Hypocreales > Hypocreaceae > Trichoderma > Trichoderma asperelloides. The sequence continues at coordinate 98,886 of JAJKFY010000320.1, forward strand.
AGGTACGCAGGTTGCCAAATGCCTGCAGGAGAAAAGGCTGGGCCCCAGTCCCTGCAGATGATGTCAGCTGTATGTCAACTCAGTATATGAAGAGTTAACGCACCATCCAAAGTCAGACTGTTCCTTCCGTACAAACTGTCTGTTGGGAATCTCGTAGACTTCATCAATGCCGTTTGGCCATGTCTCCTGTCCAGGTTCCGCCGCAATGGTTGCCGAGATATTGGGTGCAGCGCCAAACCTAACAGCAAGCTGCGGTTGCTGAGATTGGCAGGATGCCAGGACTTCAGAGATATTAAAAACCCACTGACGAAACTGATTATCAGCGTTGGCAATCTGTTGTCCGCAGAAGTCGACGGCGGCGTAGGTGTCAAGACCGTTAAACACGAGGTAGCTGGCCAGGCTCTCAGAGCTTTTCCTGTGGTTGGTCAGATCCTGTACCTGCAGCATATCGGTCACGGCGCACTGATCGTACAGTCCATTGATGTCGCTCGTATATGTCCAATTATTAAAGCCAACCCAGCGAAGGTTGAAGTCGTTTAGTTCGATCAAACTGTGAAGGCTACCATGTTAGTTATGCTATACCCTGCCGTTCCAGGCATCCACCAGGACATACGGGTCACTAATAATATTCGCTGCGTAAAGGTCGACGTGGGCGTGCGATGGGACTTTTCCGGGAACGGATATATTCGGGAAATTTGGACTTGTAAGAGTCCACTGCTGCTTAGAAAGATCTAAAACATTGTACGATGCCTTTGCAAATTGTGTCAGCAGCACGACAGCCGTACCAGCGACCTGTACATATGAAGAAAGCCCCATGATATACCCCAACGACCTATATAGATAGCATTCAGCTTATCTATAAGACGTGGGCAGCACTTCAGAGATGAATAGATGTAGTATTTTGGCAAACCAGAGAATAGAAGGCATGCTCTTATAACAACCCAAAGCGATGTTGGTGATCTCCAAAAGAGGCACTGCACGGTGGCAGATGACATCAAGTATCCCATTATAAAGTCCATTAGAATCAACATTCGGTATTATGGGGTCTTGTGACCAAATATCTGCCCCAGAGGCCTAAACCCTGCCATTTTCCGCATTGGCAGTCGCGCAACCATAATTTGAATGATCGGCAGGGAATGGGCACATATTGGTCATACCAGGCACATGTATGCATTTTCGCGGCTTCAAAACGGAACAGCATGAATTTTGTAGAGCAGAGAGCGACTCTAGCAGCAAAATATAAAATATTATGAAATGCATGCGTTTTAACACTTTGCGCATCTCAAGCTGCGGATACGATCTGCTCTAAACCTCCCATAATGGCCCCAGACATCAAATTTACTCACCAACGGCACGTAGAGTTCGGGTGACGCAGTTCGTTGAGTTGGAGGTAGCGTTGGAATGCGGGGTGTTGCAGTGAACTTTTAGGCTGGCGCTGGTCCTGCGGGGTGCGAAAATCGGACCCGAAAAGCCCTGATGTCCCGGGTTAGCCTTAGCCGAGGGGTCAAGACGCGTCATTGAGAACACTGCTTGCGTTGTAATGAGTATCACCACAGTATAGGTTCGATTAAGAGAATACAATAGACTGCTAATTGGCCATCAATGTACAATTGGAAAAAAAAAATTATCCAGGCCGTATCTCTAGCAAACTGCGGTTTCGATAGTCAATACTATCTCGTGCAAACACCAGAAGAGCTACCCGTCACCCCTCAATAATTCAAGCTGTGTTGTGATACCGAATAGTCTAGCAATATGTCTTATTGGTTTAGTTTCGGGGATTCTCAAGATTTACATCAAACCTAGTAGGCTTTTAGGAGGGGTATTGCTCATTATAAAGAGCTGGCCTACTCACATCTCAAATCTATTTACTTGAAGGCTGTAGCAGAATGCCATGGCTTCAAATAGCCTCAAAGATTAAGATATAAACAAAACGGGTAACTATGAAAACCACGTAGAGTACATCCAGATCAGCCTACTGCTAAAAGACCCTGTGTTTTATATTTCTTTTTTGATGTCAATTACTGTAATATAGATGCTTGATAAAATTTCATATACATTGTTTAAACTTGATAAAAAGACCACTAGCCAGCTCCATAGCGTATATCCTATTTAATTTTGGTACATATTTTCCCACAGCAAGCTAGAAAATATATAAATTTGCAATACCGAAACATAGATAGTAAATATAAGGAACTACATTTCAGCAATCGCCTGCTTGATGACTACATCAAGGTTCTCTTTGGGTAGGCCATATTTCTCCAGATCAATAGCCTTGTCCTCATAATTCGCACCTTGAATGCCTTGAAAGTACATCACAAATAGCCTATACCGCTCCGCATAGCCATCGCCTTCTCGGATTTTCGACTCTGTCGACGCAATTATCTCTATAGCATATTTTTCACTAATATCCCAGTCTGCGTCTCTTGTCCCCGTGGCTCGCTTGATCGCCTCAAAAATATCTCGCTGCGAGAGCTCAAAAGATGAATAGTAATAAGATTTGTTTTTGAACTGGGCCAACTCTGCTTCTGGCAGGCTGAGAAGTACAGCAACTCCCTCTCCAGATCGTGAAATGGTTGTCGTCGAAATCTTAGCGTCCGCGTTCTTGAAGATTTCTGCTTTCCGGCCTTTAACATCAATGCCCCAGAGACCGATTTGAATGTTAAGATCCAGCCAAATGTTTGTAATAACAGCAATCCAGCTTATCACTCCAAGATCTTCAATCAGTCTGCGTCTCGCTACTTTCGGCCCCATCATAGAATGCTCATTCTCAACTTTTGGTGCATCGACGCCAAACTCTGTTGGCAAGACGTATGGCACCCCAGCCTTGGCGGCTGCCCGGATAAATCGGTCCCCAAGATCCATATTAGGAATCGTAACAATCACTACCAGAACGTCTTGCCCTTTAAAAGCATTTACAAGGAAAAACTCATCCTCGAAAGACCCTCTTTTGACGCTGACTTCTGATGGAAATTGGCTTGTAGATTCGTTGCGTTGGATGGCAGTTATGGTATGAACCCCTTTGGATAGTAGTGCTTTGAGCGTCGGCTTGCCAAGTTGACCACCGGCGCCGACAATCGCAATCTTACGACCCGTCAGTGTATGCACCATTATGAATCAAATATATACTAATTCACTGGTCCTGCATTGACGAACAATATCATACATGATGAATATTGTCACTGCCGCATCAGCTGGTGACAAATCAATAATTAATAATTGCATGCCTAATTTTGTATAACTTAGTTACATTCCAGCTTTCATATGAATGTAGCAGAGACCGCGGAGAACCAGTTCGTAAAATGTCAAAAGACTAACCAGTTTAGCAAACACTTGAACTAGATAAAAGGCTGAGTAACGCATATAATTCGATTAAATATACCGGGGGAAAAGAGATGAACAAATTCAAATAGGCCCAACAAAAGTTAAGAGATTAGCGAATGAAAATTAGATAAATACTCTCATGGCTGGATTCCCAGAACGCTGCGCCAGAGGCATGAAGAGGGATTGGAAAGATGGTTTGAGGTACGAAGTCTGTATTAGTAAAAACAATTATATAACAGCATATATGTTGATTCCAAGTCCGTGGAATTGGCCTGGCCAATGACGTTAATGTCAGGGCACCAAAAGGATCGTCTAGAAAGTTGCTCTAATAGAGACCCTGCTCCCACCCGACTGCTAGCGAAGAAAGCAAACGACGTATTGCCGACGACCAGCCACAGCATCATGCACAAGAAAGCTAATTTGATGACCAACCAATTTCCCGTTCTGGTCTAGCATGACAAATATAACGGCTGATTAATGACGAAGGTTCTGCTGGCTGCTTAATAGATGGAGTTCTTTGGGAAATACTATCTATTACCTTGTAGACTTAGTTTGCGAGTGATGTCCAATGCTGAGTGATGTTTATCCATAAACAAGCCTGTCTCCACGACTATAGCTGTATATATATATGTTGCTTCTCTCATATTTAATATCAACACTGGTTGACAATCAGCCTGTTTTGTTTACAGATGATTAGCATATGCAACAAAGATCTCACATATAATTCTTAGAATCACCTATTCGCAATCTTCAGATTCTGTCGTCCGTTATAATTTTATTTCTATCCCTCAACCTTCAACGCATCTGCTCCACAACGCAAAGATGTCTTTCATATTTACACACCGCAATCCAGAAATGCAGCTGGAGAAAAAGCGCACAGCTGTCGTTTTTGCAGACCTTCAAAATGAATTTTTGGTCGAATCTGGAAGCTATTATCCAATGATTGCAGACAAGTTAAAAGAACTCAATGTCTTTGACAATATCGAGAAACTTTTGAGGTGTGCGAAAGAAAACGATTATCATGTCATCCACTCGCCGCATTATTATTATCCAACCGATCTTCAGTGGGTTGCTCCAAACAACGCGATTTCAGACTACCTCGTAAATCTGCCTGTTGGTTTTGTTGGCCGGAAAGACCCTGTTGATTTGGAAGGCTTTCATGGCTCAGGTGCCGACTACCCAGAGCGATTGAAGAAATACCTTATGGATGGAAAAACAGCGAACACATCTCCTCACAAAGGGTTATCATGCCTTTCAAATGACTTAATTAGGCAGCTACGTATGCGACGCATTGAGAAGGTAATTATGGCGGGCCCCGTGGGAAATTTGTGCTTGGAGAATCATATGCGCGACCTTCTCGAGGCCGGCTTCGAAATTGCAATGGTACGTGACGCTATCGCCGCCGGCCAAAACGAAGAGGGAGACGCATATCAAGCTGCGATGGTTAACTTCCGTTTCATGGCCAATGCGCTTTGGACGACGGAAGACACTGTTAAGCGAATGAAGGCGGCAGCGGCAGCCGACAAACAATGATGCACTTCTAGATAAAAAATATATTTTTAGACCAATGTAGTTTATGTTACGATTTACTCAACACGCACTGACGCATATTTCGTTCTATATCTAGTACTGGCATGTTTAAAATTGTAAACGCACGCTCTCTGGTATTCGTCTCGTTCTGCCAAGGGAACTTAGAGTTACGTCATATACGCAGTTTACTAGGGGCGCTATTTAGGGGTGGGAACTACATTCTTTTCTGACTAGCCACTCAAAGCTGCACGCTGCCTGATTTGTAGCTGGATTAGGTCGAATGCCCACCAAATGCCTTATTCATGAGAACGAAGTCTACTTTGCTAAATGAAGAAATGGTGTACTTTATTGACTGCTTAACAGCCAGCAGTTCACATAGCCTGGAAATAGTTCTAGGGTAGTCAAGATAGGCAAGAAAAGGCGACAACACAAGAACGAGATAATAAAAACAAGTACTTCATATGATGAAGAAATTTTTTGTTTTACATCGTCTAGTAAATATAATAACCAATGATTCAGCGTTGCGCCAAATGTCTTTCGCATGTTATCCATCTCATCGCACTGCGAAAAGGCGGTAAAAAAACTGTGTCCCCAACGTCTGCTGGAGAGTTTCCATATAGGGAATATAAACACAGTGAATAAGGTGGATATACGTTCTTCCTCTCGAAATATTGTTTTCTCCAGCGATCTCTTATGGAAATTCGCGCCGAGGTCTAATTTCTAAGCAGCTCTCAGTTGAGATTGAATAGTAATCATCTGGCGCAAAATGATTGAACAGTAATCATCTAACGGAAGAAGCCGCTTTTCCAACACGCTAGCGCGTGTCAAGGAGGCTACCTATTTTATCTTATCACCCGTTAACAACGTTTCGAGCAACATTATGATAGTATTCTCTTCTTTGTTAGTGTTATCCGTGGCAATTAATTGGATTAGCAGTTTGTAAGCATTGTTCTTGATGTGTGGCTTATAAGATACGCGCTATTGCGATACGCGCTCTTGCTAAACATTAGCATGTAGCTTTTTGATAATTCTATATTCTCTGTACAAGAGGATCCGAGCAGTACTTTACTCATAGATATTGCATTAGAAGAAAATAATGCGTCAAAATAGTGTATATTTGCAAATTCGATGTGAATTTCTCGATTGTTTCTCGGGAGCCATTCAGCATCAGCCTCAAGTGCGCATCCTATAATAAAGATGACGTTGATTTTCAACTCTACCAAGGTACCAGAACTTCTGTTTTCACTCTTCTATGCATAAACCTTACCACGCAAATTTTCATTTACATCGCAGCGATGACGTTTAGTAAGTGCAAGCACGATACTAACATCGGTGCCTTGTTGTAGTAAATTGAGGATTTCCTCTTATGGGATGCCATGTTTTCCCACTTTTGGCAATTGCTCGCGCGTCCCCCACTTCTTGATTGGCGCTGATTAACAAATTTGAAATCAATTTTAGTTGGGCAATTTATTAAAATGCTAACTGGAAAAAGAGCTAGGAAATGGGCCTATAATTTTCCTATTCTAGGCGACTTAGTGGCTGATAGCTTAATTATAGTTTAACGAATTATAAATTATTGTGCCACGTTCTAGATCATTTGCCAATTAAGCCAACATTGCCATTTATAATAGACATCCATAGAAGTCGCAAGAGTATTAAATGGTTCAGAAATAACAGTATTTAATGGTTTCTGGAAACCCAAATACAGATACATCACTCCATCAAATCGTACTCTACACTAGGCTCATAACAAAAACAAAGAACCAGTTTAAACTTTTTGAATAATCTCAGTCTATCTAGCCAAGATGTCCGAAGCGAAGTCAATCGTTGTTATTGGTGGCTCGCGTGGTATTGGCCTGGGCATAGTGAAACAGGTGGTAAGTTCATATTATTACGTCAAATATACTATAGCATAGTCTAATGTAACCTGTAGTTGTCTGCTTACCCCCAAGCCACTGTTTTTGCCACTGCCAGAAATCCCGACAAGGCAACTGAGCTTCAGGCTCTTTCCGACTCAAACAAAGGAAGAATTCAGATTGTGGCTGTTGATGCAGATGACTCAAATTCTGTTCTCCAGGCTGCTGCCAAAATTGGAGAACAACATGACTCCATAGATGTTGTGATTTACAATTCTGGTGTTTTGAGTGGATTTGGAAATCTGCTTGACGTGGGCGCTCAACCTTTGATTGAGAACATGACTACGAATGTTTATGGCGCATACCACGTTGCTGTTGCGTTCGTGCCGCTTTTATTGAAGTCCAAATATGAGCGGAAGTCTCTGGTCTTCCTTTCTTCCTCGTTTGCTTCTATGCAATTGGCCGATGAGATTACCGCGGTTCACGAAGAGGCATTTGGAAAAGGATTTGATGCGACAGCGCTGTATAACGTTTCAAAGGTAGGGACTCATTGAATATTGCGTGTAGAGAAAATTTTACTAACAATACAAAACAGACTGCTTTGAATCGTCTAGGAAAGGAGCTTGACACTGTTCTGGCCCGACAGGGTTTGCCTGTTCTTTTGGTTCATCCTGGACTGGTAAAGACCGATATGAACGCTTATGGAAATATTGAAGTGCCGGAGAGTGCCACTGGAGTGTAAGTCATGCCATTTTACACCAATAGGTATATTGTAATTAACCTTTTTGAATAGTGTTAAAGTAATCCAAACCTATACCCCCGGGAAGAAGAACTTCTACAGCTGGAATGGTGATGCGCTGCCGTGGTAATTAATATGTAATATGCAACGATAGAATAGAACTTTTATACTTCGATTACTTGACTTTCATTTACCTTCCTTCAAGCAAACTTGGCAGTAGATATGCATCAGTAGACTCTTTTATTTGTCGAGTCTCGACGAGTCCCATGTGCATGTGTTGAGAGGTAGTATGTTCGAAACCAAGTGCGCTTATCCAGTATCTAAGCGGATGTATTGAGTATCTAAAAAGGTAGAGTTATATTATTACAGTTAATATACATATTTTAATAAAAAAATTAGACATTTTCAATGATACATACAAAAATACAATTATAGTTGAATATATACATTCGATTTTTAAAATAAAAAACTATATAGTTTAATAAATAAATACTATTATACTATGAATTATATTATATTATAGTAACTTTTCGCTGTATTATAGCAATTGCACATTATATTATAGCGAATAAGCCCTGAAGTATAGCGGATAAGTGCTGTCATATAGCGGACAAGCGCTGTGTTCCAATACATAAACGCTGTATTATAGTAGAAAGCCCTGTATTATAGTTGGCTAAAGGCGTAATATATAACTTCCTTCTGCAGGCCCCGCTTTTTTGGCCACCAAATACAACTGCTTGGGTACAGAATAAACCGTCTTTAAAATGCATAATGATGGTATTTACTATTACAGATCGATATAGAAGCTGTATCTGCTTTGGTTTTTCAAGTGTTCCGGATCTTCAGAAGTTTCAGATTTTTAAGTCAGCTAAACAGCTGACCAACACAGCTTTAGCGACGAACCAAAAGGGAAAACGCCATGGACGAGGTGATCAGTAATGTACCAGCCAACGACATCGATAAAAAAAATAAATAAATTGAACATTAGATCTAATATAATTTCAAATGCTAATTTTTATTTGTTTCATGCTTAGTTCGCTAAACAATCTTAACTACAACTTTGCCGACATGCTTTCTGGCCCCCCATAAGATTTATTAGTACGTTCATCGCTTGGTGGACGTAGTATACTTACCAGATATTCCAGCCCCTCTCTCAGTTCTTCTAACTTGAATACCCTCTTATCCAAGACAGGTTGAATTCCATTGGCTTCTATTACAGTCATCATCTCTTCCATCTGATCTCTAGAGCCGATATGAATACCGCGAAAAGTGCATATATTCAGCAGAGTATCTAACATAGAAGCCTTTCTAGCTTCTACGCCAGTTAGAACTCCAATTACAGTAATAATGCCCTCGTGTCTAATTGCCTGTACGCTCTGAGATAATGTGTCAGTGCCGCCGACATCGATAACGTGATCAAACCCTTCACCATTGGGCGTAAGCTTTCTAGCTGTTCGTCCCCAGTGTTTATCTTCATTATAGTTAATAATATGATCAACGCCAAGGCTTTTGAGCAATTCATATTTCGCAGGAGATGAAGTTGTAACAACGACCCTAGCGCCTCCCGCTTTTGCAAACTAATATTCGTATTAGAGTGCTCTGCTGTTGAATGATTGTATAAACAAACTCAACAAACCTGAATCGCAAATAAGCTCACGCCACCAGTACCTTGAGTCAACACCCATTCACCTGGCTTCACGGCTTTTAACCCATAAAGCGCATTCCATGCTGTTACACCGCAATCAGAGAGTGATGCACCCTGGAGATAAGACAAATTGGAGGCCAGGCGTACTAGCCAGGACGCTCGTTTACGGAGAACATTAATCCTTAATAAACAGCGATACGGCATACGTACAGATAAGCTAAGAAACGGTGATAGCGCAGCCGATCCAGTAGTTTAGCATACGTACAAATGGAATCTACCAACGCTACACTTCGCGTAAGGTATGTACAGACTTTTGGCGTAAAGAGAGCGGGCGCGTAATATTTTGTTTCCTTGGTAACGGCATGCAAGAATTTGAGAACGCAATATTAAATGCAAGCTGATTTTAGCTATGCGTGTAGCATAGTAGGAAAAGAGAAACGGGGTGAATAGATACATCTGGAAGGCCAACTACTCAGCACAAAAAAAAATACAATTTGTAAAATTTTAACTCGTCAAGTACATTTTTTAAATGTTACAAAAGATCAGTATGCGCAGACAACAATTCTCACAAGAAGTGCTGAAAAATATCGCGTGGTTTGCTAGCAAAGAGCGAAATGACATTATAGCTGGGATTTGGCTATATAACCTACATTTACCCTGATAGCCCCCCATTTACGTCTTAATGCCGCTCCGACTAAGAAATAAATAGCAATGTTCGGTATTCACAGCTAATACAAAAGCTCTCCATTTTAGTTTTTGCTGTTTAAATCACATAGAAAACCGCCTAAGCAATAATAAAGTGTTCTAGGTACACTAGCTTGGTGAAGCAGAATAAATACAGTAAGAATTAGCTAAGCGCTAATAAACATTAACAAAACAGCTCATCCATACATTATTTGCAAAAATACAGGCAATGCTTCTTTAAGTTGCAGTCACTGAACCTAGATATGACTGTAAGAATATAGGTTTCTAGTTCCGTACTGGTATACGAACTGCTGCTTATAAAAGGAACAGCTTTCTCTTTAATGCCATATGTACAGTCGCATGTCTTCTTAACCAAAACGCAACAACGTTAGGATACATCACCACAGGTTTTAGTATGTCTGGAAAAGGCTACCTGGACAACACGGCCCTACACGCGCAGGCAAAATGGCGATCGGCCCTCCTCACATACCCTGGAAATCTGCAGGAAGCTTTACGAGAAGCGCAAAAAGACCCTAAGAAAACTATGTTTGGCATTGCTCAAGGTATCCCTAGCTCTTTTTTAACAAAAGTCTATGCTTTTGTGAGGCCAGATTTTGTTTGGATTGATGTTGAGCATGGCATGTTCGATCGAATAGTACTTCACGAGTACGAACACTCTTATCCACCATGAGAAGAGAGCACTAACTCGAACAGCGCTATTCATGCAGCACAGCATCATTCAGAAGGAAAAACAATGGCTTTAGTTAGGGTACCCAAAGAAGACGAATGGGTTTTAACTACGGCTTTGGACGCTGGCGCAGCTGGCATTATTATCCCTCACAGTGAAAGTAAAGAGGAAGTCGAAGAGTTCATGAAGAAAATTTATTACCGTACGTGTGCATATAATCAGAACAAGATATTTAAGAGCCACATCAGCTTACCGCATCTGAATTCACAAGCTCCTCTTGGCAATCGCTCATTTAGTCCGTGGGTTTTTACTCCTGGCATTTCAGACGCTTCGTTATATCCAGACGATGCATTCAATATGAAAACATCAAATACACATGTCGCTGCAATTCGCCAAATAGAGAGTGTACAAGGAATCTCGAATGTTGAAGAGATTGCTTCAATGCCTGGTGTCTCTGCGCTCATGTTCGGGCCTGGCGATTTCATGGCAGATGCAGGGGTACCGCTATCTCTAGGCGAACCTCATCCTACGCTTGTTGCTGCTATGGAGAGTATGTCAAAGGCAAGCAAAAAATACAACGTGCCGCTATGGGGGTAAGCAAATGTCCAGTAACGAAAGCATCCATCAAATGTTAACTCCACCTAGTGCTGCCACGAACCTCGATATGGTTCCACAGATGATTGAATCAGGCTACCGTGCAATTATGGTTTTGGATGTGTGGTCAATTGCCAATATGGTAAAGTCCACGATTGAGAAAGCGAAGGAGTCAATTACAATTTAATCATCAATTTTGTTGGATCTAGAATGCGTATTGTTTTTTTAGACCTTTATTAAATGCTAGTAAATTCTTTTCCTTCTTTTTTTTGTAGTCTTTATTTTCACTAATTATATAAACTAGTGTCACCATTTAATATTTTCCCATATGCCGAAACCGCAACTAGTAGTGCAGATGAAGCGCTAGAAGCGCAAATTTGATGACATATTGGTTAAGAATGCACACCTCCTTTTCATGCATCTTTTAATATTATCCCATTAATATCGACGGCCTCTTCTAAACCACAATTAATATCCTACTGGACGTCATTAAATTCCTGATGCTATTTAACTCCTGTATTTAATATCCTCTAGAAATAACGAACATTCAACTTCGAAATAAACACTTTTTGTAATGTTGCCGAAACTCATTGGAGAAATACTTAGGTATAAGAGAAAGTTTTACTGGAGAGTTATATCCATATACGACTTTCCATACCAACAATCATAATGCACCTTACTCAGCGGAGCTGACCTAGCGTGGGTAACTTGAGTACTACAGTAAGTTGAATCGAGCTTCCCAAAGCCGAAGTAAAAAAAAAAAAACAGGGGGGCCATTTCTTAAAAAGAGATACTGCGTGGCTGATAAGAAGTGATCCACCAGCGACATATCTTTCGGATCGACATCGTTTACAGACGGACAGCATCAACCATTGAACGGCTATAAACTAGAACTGCTTGGTAAATTTGAAAATGAACCTTATATGGAAACCTTCCACTCATATCTCATGGAGAACGATGACACCAGACCAAGACTCAAACCTCTTGTGTTTGTTGCGTTCACTGTGCGGAAACGGAGGCAAGTACAGTGGATATGATTGCTACCTGGCTGTCTCTGCTCACGAACAACAGGATTTGTAAAGTCAATATTAAAAGAGCTTTTATCTTGGTTGGAGAATTGTGGATGAACAAGTTAGTAATGTAAATGAAGAACGGCACAACAGTAGAGCTATTAATCTCGGTGTATTCTCCTTAACTCTTGACTAGATTATGGGCGATTTCATTGTTGGGGCATCCCCCAAGAAAGAAAAGTCCACGGCAAATGTACAAGCTGCCTTTATAAAGCACCATTATATGAGTTGTTAAATCTTCTCTTTAAAAGCATGGTTTCACCAAACCTGTTAGACTTCTTTTTGTAGTTCACGTTCCAAAAAGGTTAAGTGTCTGACTAATCGTCACAATTAAATATACTAATGCTCTATGGGAGAGGTAGAATATAAGCATAGTAATTAACTAGCGCTATAAAATAAAGAGGTCTCGCATGTCAAATTTGCGTTTCTTTTCTTTTACTCTATATATTACTTATGGGAAAGCTTTTGCAATAGTAATGTTTTGGAACAAGAAAATGCAAAAGGAAAAAAATGAAATGAGATGAAAAAATCCTCTTGTTACCTTTGATTTTTTGAGTAAGAAATACGTAAATTGTAGAGTTGTAAGATGAGGTTCAGCTTGATCCGGACTTTAGAACAAAGTTGCTGATTAGTGATTAATAAATGTTAGTTCAAAAAAAATGAGCTAGTGCCCGCATATTGAAAGTCCGTTAAGCATGCACTAAGTGATAAAACTAAAACTGTTGTAGATTGATCCCTTGAAATATTTATCATGTCAATTCAAGAAATAAGTAAAACTCCAGTAAAATTTGCAACTCTAATGTTATATACATCTCTCACAACGGTTATGTCCTCCAATTCGTCGTGTCACAAAACTTATGCCTTCCGCATCGTCAAAAAATTATAACACCATTACTACCGCATTCATACAGCGATACCTCCGTATTTAGCGTTAGTAACTTTCTTTTTCACTATTCAATGACTACCTACTTCCAGATATCTACAAGCGCCTTGTTAGTAATAGTCCGTTCCACGCACATACTCACATGAAATGTTTCCCTCTCGGGCAGGAGGATAAATTATATAGCGACTGTTAATCATAAATCTCTTAGATATAACGAAATTGAGTGAGCCGTAAAAGGACCGAAGTGCCGAAATGCTTCAAGCTCCTTCTACTTTAGGGCTCTCTCATACTAGTACTAGTTTAAACTCCCCCAGATACGGCAAACACGGCAAATCGTTATTATCCACCAATAACTGTACTCCATGATGAATGAAGCATCAAGAGATATCTTGCAGCTAAGTTGCCTATTCAAGCTCATTTATTAGACGGATCGTATGAAAAGTATTAGAAAGACAGTTACAGATTTAGAACGTAATTACTCTTTCCTTGGTTGACTTAGACCGGTCCACTCACCTTCAATATTGCTAAGTGCTCATGACATCTTAATTATATAAAGGACAATCATTTCCACGTTTGATATTTATGCCACAGTCTTCTATTCTTCACATTATCATCGTACAATTATCTAAAGTCAAAGTAAAGGCATCAAAATGCATTTCAGATTTGCTGTGCCCTTGGGTTTCGCTATCTTAGCGCTAGCTGTCTCCAATCCCTCAAGCCAGAAAGTCACCAGCTCAGCAGCTTTCAGCAGCGGAGCTGGAAACAACAATAATGCCAATATTTACGACGGCACTGGAAATGCTGGAACAGACACTTACAGTAATTCTCCACCTGCGATCTTATCTTTCACTACAGTTAGCCTTTCGAATGAAAGAATGCTAATACTTTACAGAGTGCTATTATGGTGGCTGGAAAAACTTCCCTCCCGTTTCCGAATGGATAGAGTTTGATGCAATGTGGAACTACTCAAAAAATGCTATGGCGGAGTCGTGTGCCGACTTAGGCATTGGATCGTGCTCAAATGGCGCTGGCGCTTTTGGAGCTGGTAACAGCGGAGAGCAGACTGGCCTAATTTGGAATGCCATCCAGCAAGTTGCCCAAACTTCTTTAGTTGACCATAGATTCATTCTGGCAACAATTTTGCAAGAGGTACTTTTCTTCCCATTCATAAATTACTGATTTTTATATCTTCTAACACTTACAAAGTCCATTGGCTGTGTCAATGTTTGCCCGACTACCAACCCAGATCCTTCTCAGCCAGATAATCCCGGCTTGATGCAGTCTGATGGTGGAGTAACATTTGTAGGAAATTCAGCCAGTAATTCAGCTCAACAATCTAGTATAACTCAAATGGTTGTCGATGGAACCCAGGGAACCGCCCTTGGCGATGGCCTTGTTCAGTGCATAAATCAATATGGAAATATCTACGAAGTAAGCCATTTACTGAAAACTGATCCACACAAGTGCTGACCATTAATAATTAGGCTGCTCGCTGCTATAACTCGGGCTCAGTTGACAGCGGAAATTTGAACGATGGCGAGGGTGCTACAAATTCATATGTGAATGACATTGCCAATCGGATGACTGGCTGGCTCTACTCCGACAGCAACTTCAACCAATGTTAAATTCCATATTCAAGGTATATATTACATAGTCCAGGTGTACATACATCACATGTATATAGTTTCTGTATATATTCAAAATTTTACAATACATGAAGCATATATTTATATACATATCCAACGTATTCAACACTTTCGCTCGCTATATCTTAATGTTCGAGGTATGCGTGCACTCAGTGGTCATTCAGTCCATATACTCAACCAAACCTGCACAAATAGTTATTACAATACACGTTTTGCCATGACAGGATCAACAACCAAAGTCAGCCTTTGGAAACTCCAGTCATCATATACCAGCTTTGAAGTAGAAAAGTCAAAAGCCAGTCTTTGAATCCATAAAGCAAAATATTCAATCTTCAAGGGCATTATACTGTAAAATATGCCGAGAAATGAGTGACCAGTTGTACCCAAAATTAGTAAGAGAGGTTTGCAGTAACGGCACTTACTTTCATGCTTTGGTCATTCCAGCTGCGCATGTAAGATTTTGAGGAGATGGTTCTTCGCTTATCTTTCATACCTTAAAAAATCCATCTTTATCAAGGAAGCATAATTCGGAACTGTGCTGATTCTTTGCAATGGGCTCTTCAAATATAAGCAGTAGACTATGTACTTTCCTAAACGGGGAGTTGCTAGGATACCTCAACGAATACGAATAACATTGAGGCTTTTCGGGCATTTAATAAAGTGAATGGGCATCGTATACACTGTAATGAAACATCTGTACCTCTGAAAATATGATGCTTGCACAATAAAGGTTAGCTACTAGTATATAAGGGTATTTTCCACGTTGAATACTAAGGTTAATTGTATCTAGGATCACAGGATGGATGCAAGCTTATTCTATTTAAACGCATTGTGAGTAATCTACGTAAGTCAAATTAGTAATCTTTTCCCACTGGAGGATAATCTATTGGAGCAGAAGAGGTAGAGCCATTCGCTTACAATCATTTTGCGCTTGGCAAGTATACGGTGACACGCATTGTGTCGGGCCTGTCCAGCCAATGCCTCCGCACTGAGCGTAATGCTGTGCAAGACCTGATCCTGTAGGGCTAGACGACGAGCTAGTACGAGTCGATGAGATCACAGTCGAGGTCTGGGTAGTCGACACAGTTGATGATTTAAGTGTGGTGCTGCTTCTAGCGGTGGTGGTGCTGCTGGTCTTACTCGAGGAGGAAGAGCTTCCACCTGTGTCACCGCTAATTGTGCCCTGAGCATAGAAGACACCACGACCGTTGGTACCGACATAAACCTGACCAGAGACGCTGGCACTACCCGCTAGCTTGGCACCATCAATGGCGCCGAAGCCCTGGGTGCCACCTTGAATATCAGTCCAGGTTGCACCGTTATCTGCACTGGCATAGAGGCGGTTGCCAGCTGAACCGGTACCGAAGGCATACAGATTCCAGTTCGATCCGGAGCCGAGGCCAAGAGCAATCTGGTAAGTGTTAGTAATTGCAGTGGATACCTGAGTGAACGTCGTGCCCGAGTCAGTCGAACGGAAGATGCCAGCATCAGTGGAAACATATAAAGTGCCCGCGGTTGCTGGGTGGGCAATAATGTCCCGGATAGAGGTGGCGCTACCCAGTTTTGGTCCAGCTGTAAAACTGCTACCAGTATTATTGCTAACATAAAACGTTGATGCGTATCCAGCATAAAAGAGACTGTTTGTCTTCTTGTCTGCGGCGATCACGGCAGCTGCGGGCAAACTGGAGACTGAGGTGAAGCTGCCCTGGTATTGAGATCGCTGCACACCCGTTGACCCTGTCGACCACAGGATTGTATCAGCGTTGGCTGAATAGGCTACAGTGCCGCCATTCATGTTTGTGTCAGCGCCGTAGTCAATGTTCCATGTTACACCGCCATCAGATGAAATTGCAACCTGTTGAGTGCCAGCAGTGTTACCGACTCGGACAACATTTTTGACTGAGTTACCTGCGTAGTCAACGCTTGTCGAGGTCGTCCATGTTGGAGTCGACCAGACCGTCTGTGGAGAAGTACCGAGGTTACTCGCGCTTGTGAAAGTGTAGCCATTCTCATCTCCGAGAGCCACTAACAGCTCGCTCCCACCAGGTGCAGAGGCTAGGCCTTGGATAGCAGTCTCTTCGATGCCATCTGCGAGCGACTGAATTGTCACATTGTGAATTGTATCCCACTTGGTCAGGTCATGACCACCGAAGATCGTCATGCCAGTACCGTAGAGCCAGTGGTTACTGTCCAATGGATCAATCTCAAGTGACTCGATCATCCAGCCAAGACGCTTGATAATTCCGCCAGGTGGAGTTTCGCTGGTTACATCTATGAAATCATTTTTAATCCATGGGGCTAACGGAGTCTTAAAACTGGTCAGTGACTAATGTTTAATAATAGGATATAGCATCAAGCTTAGCTTACCGAGATGCTATAATAATATGTCATGGCAGGATAGCTAGCCCATGCCCACAGAGGGCTCCAAGTCGTTCCTGAATCATTAGAACGGAATAACTGAGCATCTGGCCACCAAGAATTCAGTGAAGCGACGACAAGCGTTCCTGGCTTTTGCATATCAAGACCGAGACCGCCAAAGCCAAAGTAGAGATCTGATCCGCTCACAGGAGTTATATCTTTCCAAGTCCCAGCTGTGATATCGTATCTCCATACCGACCCAGATGTGCCGTCATATGGCCCCGTACCATCAGAATAGGTCAGGTACAAAGCTTTTTCTGTTGGCTGGAGTTTGGCTTTGTGGGGGAAGTATCTTCCTGGCTGTCCAGGGACGGCAGTCCATGTGGAGCCGGCATTTGTGCTCACGTATACTGAAGCAGTTATGTTATCAGCAGTACCAACAAATATCCGCGACGTTGCGCCACCAGTAGTGCCACTAGTTGAGTCAAATGTCACCCATAGCAGTCCCTGTTTGTCGCTATTGTAACCAGTAGTATCACTCGGGTCTGGTACAAACGGACCCGTGTCTGTAAATGATGCTACCTTTGAAAAGGTGACACCGCCATCTGTGGATTTCCACAGACCATTTCCAGACCGAGCCCCAAAGTAGATAATATTAGAGTTAGCTGGATCAACAGCTAGGCGCTCTCCAGTGCCACGTCCCGGCATGTTACCTCCGACTTTAAAAGTCAGGTTGCTGAAGGACCAGGTTGCACCACGGTCTGACGACCTAATAATAGCACCATTATTGGGATCCCTGTAGACGTGTCAGAGTTATCAACCCTAGGCCTGGGTAAATTGTACGAACCAGCTGTTAGTATACATCCCTACCGCAGCGTATATCTTTTCGTCATTCTGGGGATCGAGAGCAACGGCATCAATGCCCCAATTGTGCCAGCCGGCGTCATTAGCAATGCCATCCGTAATAGCGGTCCAAGAATCATCAGAATTCAAGCGATAGAGGCCGCCGATATCTGCTCGGGCATAAGCCACACCTTTTGTTTTGGGGTGAAAGACGATTCCAGGAATAAAACCGCCACCGCCACCAATTTTAACATTCTTCCACGAAAATGAGGCCTGAACGGGGATAGCTGCTCCGAGGAAGAGCGCAAGTGCAGAACCGTACTTCATGGCGAAGTAACGAGAAGGCTACAACGGAAACTGGCCAACAGAGAAAACTTACAGCCAACTTAATTCATATCTCTGTGACGCAGGAAAACAATGGCTTTTATATACTATCTCGGTATCTAACAAATTTTCGGCGCAACACAAACACCGTCAGCATAGGTAAGGTGAAACTATTGCCTAATATATTTTTCACATAGCGACATTTGATATATCCTTATAGGCTAGAATCCAAATCCGCCAGTTGTATATGCTATGGATGGATAGAAGATAGAGATTAATATAGAGGATAATTGAATTATATCCGAATTGTGGACCATTGTTGTAAGGGCTCTATGCGCACCAATTACGTGAGAATCGTAGGGGTATATTAGGCTGTTACCTGCGATCGAATGCATTTATATATATACGTGCGTTTTGCTTCTTTAGCCTCTGATAAAAGTTTACCAATACTAACTTATAATGGAAAGCGGAATATGCTTAATAAAACCACCGACCTACAGAAAAACATATCCAAGAGGCATATAATAGTTGAGTACAAGAAGCAGAAGAAGCAAAAGTTTAGAATAACTGTAAATTTATAACATTGGCCGCGTTCGGTATGGTGGATAAGATTACGAGCCAGCCCTTTGTGATAGAACAAATCCTTTATAAACAGCTGGTTCTATTACAATAATTGTTACAGTTGCAATTATTGGCTTAATCATTTGCCTTGTTTAGCTTAACGATATAACAGGTCGATATAGATAATAAAATTGGTGAGGTGAACAATAATTTTAACAATTTAATTTCGATTGAATAACATACCGAGAGACTTGAAAAAAAAAAGGTCATATAATGCATGCTATACCAACCTTAATACCAGCTCTGCTCAAACTTAAAGACGGTTACGAATATTCACAATCTCCTCCAATCACTAACACTAGCGCTTCAACCGCAATTCAACTATATCAGAGCCAGTTACTTCCTATTCCCAGCATCAGGAAGTAGTAAAAGTAGCTAAAGATGCTGTTCAGTTTCCAAAATCTGGGTGTCAAAAAATGACTTCTCTCATTTTGCTGACCATCCTCAAATTTTCCATAATAAAACTTTCAAGGCGTGGACATGATTTGCCTCAGATAACAAATGAAATTTTGGGACGACTATATCCAGTAATATTTCAATATCCAGATTATCAGAAGCCTCAATATTGATTCTTAGCGCTCGAATTGAGATGGTATCTTTTTCTCGGATAAGCTAATTGGGATGCATGACAGGAATGCCCGAAGCTGCTCTTGAGACTTACGGTGCTGAACGCAATGGTCTCTAGTTGGAAGAGGCCGTTGTCACCGGATTTCCCTCTTGGTCAACGAGGGCTTATTGTCTCCCAGTCAGCCAGGCTTCGACGTCAAAGATCTTAATCTCAACCAGGTATTCATTCTGCCTCCGGAAGATGGAAATTGTAGGAATTGCAGGAGTCATAATGCCAAACTGCTCAACATATTGGACTGTTCCTAGGTTTTGTTTGCGGCCAGCCAGTTCGAAATGATCTCGGTGTTGATTTTTTGGTTGGTTCTATAACGAGGTCGAGATAATCTTTAGGGCAGAGTTAAGGGTTAGAGGTAGCTACTCGTTATAGTGAGTATGTGGCTCCACCGATGATCGCAAAGTTCACTTTTCCGTCAAGGATTGTTGATAATGTGTGAGCAAGTTGTGTAAGTTCCTCGAGGGTTAAATCAATCCATCGGTGCATCTTGAAGCTGGGAGGACAACAGCGAGAAATAATTAAAGAGTGGGAGGCGAGAAGTAGTAGAAACAAAGAGGAAGGCGTAAAATTGAACTGATTTAGATGATTAGCATTCAACCTATTCGGAAGTGTTCTGCTACAATATATACTTCATAGTTTATGCAAGAAGGTCTGCCAATATTAGAGACCCAGTGCCTATTTCCTTCTATAATATCGGTTATTATCGATTTAAGCCTCCTGATCTTGACATTTCATAATTCTTCATGGTCAAGAAAAGGGGTTGGGTATGAGCAGCGAATCTTAATAGGCATAGTTCCTGACCTTAATGGATTTCCTTGCTGAAGTTTTAAAGCCCATTCCTATGGTTGTTTGGGGCGGACCCCCTAGAGCATTGCGGGGTGATGTCGTTCTTATACGTAAGTGCTATGCTTTCGCTGTTCAAAAATCTATGCTTTTTGTAGCCGCTTAATAGAGATATTAGGGATAATTTCTCATTATGAACGAATATGACCTTGAACTCGCTAAGGCAAAGCTGCTCAGTGTTGGATGTATTCGCGCGCCATGATAATGGGGCTCCTGTCACCCCGCTATGCTACAGAGCTACGACGAGAACGTAAGGCGCATACACGAAAAGTCGTTCCCCGAATGTGAAGATGGCGACAACAGTTCAATTAGCTTTACATTTCCTTCGGCAAGTGTGTACATTATGAAGCAACTTATTACTCTCATCCTACCTTCCTTCGTGAGGTTTGTTCCCCCTTGTTCAACGATGCAATTAAAAATTCGATGGTGAAATAGACCAGGTGACTATTACCAAAAGGAAACAAAAGGTAAAATCCACCAGGCCACCGGTCGATTTGGACACTTTTTCCAGGATTAGTATTCTAGCGACAACTAGATGATGAAAAGGGATCTTAATCTACCTT
Source organism: Trichoderma asperelloides (assembly GCA_021066465.1). Taxonomy (NCBI): domain Eukaryota; kingdom Fungi; phylum Ascomycota; class Sordariomycetes; order Hypocreales; family Hypocreaceae; genus Trichoderma; species Trichoderma asperelloides. Next base: position 119,716 of record JAJKFY010000320.1, read on the forward strand.
AAATGAGACATCAATAAGACGCCTTTAGTCTGCACAGCCATATAATATGCCGGCATCCAAATATTAGAGGGCCATTAAGCCTTATTAGCCTCTGTTTGCTTTTGAAGACAAGGCTGGTAAAGCGTTAACTCAGCTCCATTACGGAATCTACTTTTCGCTCGTGCCCAACAAGCTACATGTACCCATGCATCAAGAAAATTTGTATATCGGAACAATTGCAATTTCTGCATATTTTCCCCCGGTATTGACTTCAATTTCCCCTTGAGTAGATTCAGTTCACCGTTATTCTAGTTGTTCTCAATGTTAAAAGTCTTAGAATGCCGAACTTAGCGAAGTCTGGGTGTGATTTGAAAATATATTACTAAGCTGCCAAAACACGGTAAGTCCCTTTTAGGTTTCCAATAACAGAATTTCGTTCAATATTTTCCCAGTTTAGGCGATTGATAGCCGCGAATTTACAACGGCTTCCATACTTCGTATTCATGGATCATCTAGTGCCTATTGTGCGTATTGCTTTTTCTTCTCTACGCTGGGCTGATTCGAGGTAGCGTTATCACGTGCCACTGCGTACATAGTCTTGGTCTTCAATACAAGAATCACCCTCTGTGGCGCGTCGCGAAATTCAACGTCTATCTCCTAATGGATCAACCGCATGAAACAACATTTGACGCCGCCTTTCCACGGACTAAAAACGGTCGGTTAGTTGCTTGCGAGCCTTGTCAAAGACGGAAATATGCTTGTGATCGCTCTCTTCCAACATGTCTACGCTGCCAGCGAAGCCGGGTGAAGAAGCCTTGCAGATATGTTACGACGAACCCCCAGCATGCGCAGAGCTCTGAGCACTGTTCCAATAATGCTCGAAGTATTTACCCCAAGTCCCCGCATAACAATTCGACGGTAGATCCATTACGATCAAACAGTACATTTGAAACAGTCGAATTGATGATGCCTAATGCGCCGATCCTAAATCCACTCAATGAGAGTGAAGTTCTCAGCCGCTACGAAAGCATGCCTCCAACCCTCAGCTCTCTAACCCATGAGAGAAGCTCTTTACTAAGTGTGGACATCAGCGAATTGCAAGCAGCTTTGGATGTTCTATCTAGCTTGCCAAGTCTTGAGGCAGAACACATACTTGCTAAGCCTCATATCAATCCATTCAATGGATGGATTCCATTGCCTACGACGCGGATATTGGCCGAGTTAAGAAATACTTATGCTTCTGCATTTCAGCAGGGCAAGAAAAGAGAGCATTTGATTGAACTGGCACTCATAATCTTCTCGAATACTGCAATAGCACTATCTGACGACCAACATTATCCATCAGAGGAGTGGTACACATCATTCTCTGGCCCGCGGTTAAGATGGGAGACAATTGGGCTACTCTTCAGCAGCTGGGCTCTATATGCCCTTCAAAACAAAGAGCATATCAGTCAATATCGACCCAGAGTACTTGTGGCCAAATTCTTCAATGTAATGGAAAGCTGCATCAGATTCTGTCAATTGGCCAAAGCTAGCAACATATTTCTACTTTACCTATTATACCGGACTAGCATCGTTTCGTCTATTTTGCATGGCCCTAATAGTGAATGCCCCCTTATCTCTGTCTAGCTACAATGAATAATGCTAATGAGATCATTTTAGATGCAAATTTTTGGAGGCTTCACACAGAAACGATCTCTTTAGCATGTTCTTTGCGACTTCATGCTATGCCTGACTCCTCACTAAAGGACTTTCATATTAAGAAGCAATCGGAACGCCGTCTTTTCACCGCAATATATATTCTTGATACAGCAGCTGCGGCTTTCTCTGGTAAAAGTCCTATGTTAACATCGCAAGACTGCTCTACAGCTTTGCCACTGGATATCTGCGATGCCACTCTCTTACGCAAGAAGCCCAATGAAAATTCCGACCTTCTCTCGCTAGGAATTGATGACTATGGCTGGAATACTGGGGGGGAAATTTATGGCACAACAACTCTGCGAGCAAGAGGGTTGATAGCGAATCTTCGAGAGAAGATTTTGGTTATTGCTCTAAATAAAAGACCGAAAATTTTGCCTGATTTAATGTAAGCGCATTTCATCCTCAATCTACTTAAGACTAACATTTCCCCAAACACAGAAAATTAAAGCTTAAACAAGTCCATGCTTTCAGCCAACTTCCTAGCTGGATTCAGTTATCTGATGCTGATTGTAAGCTCAAATCGCTTGAGCCTCATGTTTTGTACACCAAACTTTTCATCCGACTCGAGCACCTTCAAAATCTCCTTCTCATTGAAAGAGTATTGCACGATATTCAACCTGAAATCGCCCAAGATGAGCTGGTTGAGGTCTGTTTGGAAATTGTATCAGTTACAGTTATTTTCTGGACGCGAAATGATTGCTTGGTGGGCATGGAGGGCGACCATGAGTGGCTTATCACAGGCTATGCGGTTCCAGCTGCTGTCACTTTATGTAAAAACCTCCTTCTAGCGCACGATAAAGGCTCTTCTATGTCTTCCGCTCCTGTCTCAGCAATTATTCAACAACTGAGCTTACTTGGCGCTTTTATAGAATGGCTGATGCTTCGTGTGCCTTGCACGGATCGATGTTCTAAGACAAGAAGTCTCATTTTGCAAGTCTTGGACCAAGTCCTCAACAATCCACCTCATACAACTACTGGTATATTTCAAGACAGGAGATCTCGGAGATCGGCTTCTCACATAGTTCATCCTAACGAATTAGAAGATATTGATACGTTTAATTGGCTTAAATAAAGTCTTGGGAGAATATATTTTGACTATTACTCAACTAGCTTCACTCAATCATGATGATGCTTCATTTTACAGTTCGTAACATCTCGATTTTTACGACGTCCTCTATTACTGAGTGAGACGTCCTATTGTCTCATCTTAATAATCAGTTTCGATTTCCTCCCCAGCCATCTTCGCGTAATTTTCTCTGGTAAATCCAAACAGCACAACATTGCTTATCTTCTCGTTCTTACAAACTGCCATTTTTCTAGTACCCTCATACTGATATCCAGCCCGCTTTAAGACTTTCATGCTCCCTTCATTTTCTTCGACAACGCTGGCTTCCAATCTAAGCAGTGTAGGAGCCTGCTCAAATATCCATTGACTGAATCCGGCGATGGCCTCCGTCATTATGCCTTGACCCCAATAATCTGGTGATAACCAGTATCCAAGAATTTTTGTTCTTGATTCTACACCCTTCAGATGCTGCAGTCCGCAGCTACCTATAAGAGTGTTGCTATCAAGAGTGCAAATTGCGAATTCAAGAGCTCCTTCTTCACTGGCAATTTTAATCCACCTTGCCGCATCCTCAAGCGTGTATGGACTCGGAAAGGCATCTGTCATATATTGAGAGACTAGATGTGTATTCGCGCCACGAACGATTGCATCGGCGTCTGATTCATGGTACCGTCGAATGATGCTCTTGCTCAATTTTAAGATAACTTTCGAATATTGCGCCATTATTATTGGCTGAGCAGAGGGGCAAAAGGTTTTTTTTTTATTTGTTGTAGAGATAGTGAAAAATACTCTCTACTTGTACTGAGAAATACCGACCTAAATACTTTTTTGCATCCCAGTTCTTTTGATGCAATGCGAACTTTGCCGTCTAGCATATTGATTCATATTGGGGAAAGAATACTGATAAATCAGCTAGTCAGTATCCATTCCGACCCCGACTCCGACCCCGAATCCGGCTGGTTCTAGTCTAGATTTTGATACACCATAGAATGGCATACGCATAAAGCTCTTTACTCAAGAATGATCAGTTAGTTCTAGATCGTTTAGTCATTTTAAGTACAGCGTGTTCCTACAATGGGAAAAATGCTGGAATATTTTTTTTCTCTAATTTTCGGTGGTAATTGGACGAACGCACATCATTTGGGCTTTGGTATACCCCTCCAGACGAAGTACAATTTGTGTGTAATCTGGCCCAGTCAAGTGTTTGCTCCATACAACTTCGCCTTTTGCATAGCTATTGTTTTACCAAACAAAAAGACTTTTTAGCAACTTGAAAAGGGGGGGGAAAAAATATATGAACATGAAAATGAACTTAGACGAAAAGAGAAAAGTTTACAATTTGTTACTTGTGTATTAAACGTTGAAGCGTTATGCCCAGAAAATTCAGATAAAACCAATTCTGAGAAGGGGGGGAGGGGGGTCAAGCTGTTCAGAGCTTAACGCAAGCTGAACTACATACGGTATCAATACGACTGATTGGAAGAAATTTATTATAAAATAGTAAATACAAAAAGTAGCCCATTTTGCATGTTAATTGCCAAGCAAGAATTAGGCAACATGTCTTGAACAGCTAAGTGTCAAATCAGTCCGCCTCTCCACCCTGATTATTACTTTGCAACTGGCTAAAGTTAAAAGGGAAGCTGCTCTATCGATAATAATAGAGTTTAGCTTTCATCTTAAACAGATAAAATTCTCCTCAATACTACATAGATGCCACAATAGATCGGATCGCCGGCAACCATCATTATGCAGCCATAATAGCTCGGATATAGTAGCAGACGCTCTAGGTTTCTCGCGTCGCCAGGCAATGTGACCACCCGCGCGATTTTCGGAAATACCGCTTTATCCGCATGGAACAACGGGGAAGCGCACTTGCACGGGGAGTTAAGCACTCATCCGGCTTGTCCACATTCGGAGGGTCTCGGAAATAGAGCAGCCTTAAGGGGCGCCTGTTCAACAATGGAGAAGGGAAAGCGCGCCAATATATAAGTATGGAGCGCCCAAAGAAGCCTAAGGTACTGTGATGTTGATCTGGCGGAAAAACTCAAATTCTATCAAATATGCCTAGTCAGAAGCTCCCGTTCCATATCGCTGTCGTTGGCGGTGGCATTGGTGGCCTTTGTGCAGCCCTTTCGATTCATCACCACTGTCCCAAAGATGGCAGTGTTATCATCGATGTATATGAGCAAGCACCAGAGTATAAAGAGATTGGAGCTGGCTTGGGTATAGGAGTCAATGCTGCCAAGCTTCTTCATCGCATTGGTGTAGGGAAAAACTTAAATGAGATCTCCGGCCATCGTAATGGCATTTGGATCTCGTTCCGTCGATATGACAACGGTAACGAGATTGTTACCGTGCCAGTGGACGACCGGCAGGATATAAGACAAAGCCCTGTTCACCGAGCTGAATTTTTAGAATTGCTATTTAATCATGTCAAGGAGCGGAACGCAGCTACTCTTCACAATAATAAGCAGTGCATCGAGTTGAAGGTAAGATCAGCTCGGAGCTGAGAATGAGCTTGTTTATTATTAACGCATTTTCAGGACCAAGGAAGCTTTATTGAGCTTCATTTCGCCGATGGAACGACGGCGACAGCAGATCTAGTTGTTGGATGTGATGGAATTCACTCCAATATTCGCTCTCAATTTCGCTCTGACAATCCCAAGTATAGCGGCCGTATGTGCTACCGAGGATTAGTACCAATCAAAAATCTCGAGTCTTGGTGGCCTTTTAAGTCGTATTCCATTAGCTGGCTCGGCCCAGACAAGCACTTTCTAGCTTTCCCCATTAGCAAAAACAAAACCCTCAATATTGTTGCTTTTGTATATTCTGATGACGAACGCGCGCTGGAGAGCTGGACGGCAACGGGCCACCGAAGCGAGGTGCAGAAAGAGTTTGAGTCTTTCGACCCTACGGTCCGTAAAACCATTTCTTTCATGAACGAATTTCCGTCCAAATGGATTTTAAATGACCGCGAACTCTTGGATCAATGGGTCTTTGGAAGCGGCAAAATAGTGCTGATGGGAGATGCAGCGCACGCGGTGAGTAATCGGCACATAGAAGACATTATTTGGACTTTTCTAACGATTCAACGATTAAATAGATGCTTCCACATCAGGGTGAGAACACACAAAAGGAAAGAATAAGCTATAGATTTCAACTAACTCGCAGTAGGAGCTGGTGCTGGCCAGGCTATTGAAGATGGATATATCCTAGGATTGGCCATATCTGACTATCTTTCGGCATCTTCAGGGGGAAGCACGCAAACACTCAAACAGTGGATGCAAGTGTACCAAGATGTTCGTCTCCCTCGTGCTCAGAAAGCGCAGGCTACGGCTCGCCAAGCTGGGCAAGTATATGAAATGCAGACACCTGAAATGAAGGGCAAGACTTATGAGGACTGCCTTCCTCTTGTGCGAGACAGTTTAAAAGACCGCATGGGGTGGATCTGGACTGGAGATATTGAGGCAGAGTATAAAGCAAATAAGCAGCGTTTAGTGGACTCACTAACCACAGGGACTTTGAAGGATGGCACGATAAATTCCATTAATGAACACGAAGTGCTAGTTAGCCAAGAATAATACTACTAATAGAAGATACACGATGAGTAGAAAATTCACTAGCCATGAAAAGTTCTATGCGTGCTTCGACCAGTGCTGGCTTAGAGATATTATATTCTACAGCGATCATACATGGATCCCGTAGGCAAGGGAACAGGCAATGAATGCCTAACCGAGTCTTCTCCACAAATACGCACAATTTCTTCAATTTCTTCAATTTCTTCAATTTTTTACACATGACGATGCCGATCTCTCCAGCTTCCCCGCTGTGACACCCGTTGCTTACTGCTATGGGGTCGAATAACTCTATTTGACGTTTGTGTGGCGAAAGCTCAGCAGGACCAAAAAGCCCAAGGAGGTGTTCCCAGTACCGAGCAGTGCTTAGCATCAAACAATAGTAATCAAGCACATAGACTATGTATGAAGCAGTTGCGGAACACAACTGCTGTTTCTCCCCGACGAAGCACTCGAGGCCCCAAACTAGTGCAAATTGGGCCAACGTCCATCGACATGGATGTATTGCCTTCGCCTTGCATATTACAGATCAGAGCGTGCTGCGATCCTGCTACCTACCCCGTAAAGCCCCGGAGATGAACCCCAGATCAGTTCCCTGCTAAGCTTGCCTGGGATTGGTGGCGCTGGGGGGTGGAGAATCCGGGTACGCGCCATATCTCTCAGCGCCGCCTAGCTTATTCGCGATCCGGAAACCGTTTCGTCTCCAATTCGAATTCATTCATACTCTCAGCCGGACCAGTCCAGCACTCGCAGAACAATGCACCACCATTCGCGGCTACCTGGATACCACAGGTCGATTTAGCGCATCGTTGTGCGACGGCGTCCCCATCCCGAGCCGCGACTTTTATGGCTGGCCCGCGAACGACGTTGCTGGAATCCTGCAGAGCTCTTCTCTCTCTTGAGCCATTATCGACCGCGAAATGGCTAGCACGTCCCCCATGCCATCGACCGCACCGGCCGGCGCTGGCTCTGAGCGCAAAGATGGCCCCAGAAAGCGCCGGCGTGCGACAGTGGCATGCCGCAGCTGTCGGCAGCGCAAGACAAAATGTGACCATATTGTGCCTGCACAGGCGTCCGACGAGATGCTCCGGGGCATGACTAAGTCGGCGCAGGCGTAATGATTCAATGCCATGCTTCTTATTAGGCCGAAGCACTAACTTTCATCCAGATATATCCGGTCTCTAGAACGTCGCGTACGCAACTTCGAGGACATACAGCGAGATAAGACCCAGCGACCGCAGCCATCACATCCTCTTCCCGCCGTCCAGCACAATTCTCCTGTTCCATCAATTATGCAGTACGAGGCGACGAGGTTACCGCCAATGCCGCACCCTATCCAGTCAATAGGTTGGCCAGCAGGCCGCACTTACCATCAGCAACATCACCATGTTCTCCCAACAACCCCAGATATATTCCTCAACGGCAAGGCTGGAGAATCTTTCACGCGGCTTATACTCAACGCCATGAATCACCCCTCTGCCAAGCTGGATGCTCGGTCCTTTTCCTCCCCTAGGGACTACTCTGTCGAATCGAGGAGCCCAACTGATCTCTTCTCGCTGCCTCCCAACGCCCAAGAATTGCTCAAAATATATTTCGACTTCCACCATGAACTCACTCCAATATTCCATGTTCCTTCCATCATGGCTCAGTTCGACCAAGTGTTCAACAATCGTCATACGGGTCGAACGCCTGATCATATTTACACACTGGCCATCCTCAACATGATATGTGCGCTGACTGCAGCACACAGTCGACGGGGACAAGAGGGCTCGGACGTCATATCTCGCAAGTATTACGACACTGCCATGCAACTTATGCAACCAAATCTCATGTCAGAATGGAGAATTGAAAAGGTTCAAGCCTTGCTTCTCGGCGCCCGCTTTCTGCAAAGCTCCAGCTATAGCGACGAGTGCTGGACAGTGCTAGGTCTTGCCATCCGTATAGCCTATGACCTAGAGCTGCATCGGCCCCCTGACCCTGAGAAGTTCGACTGCATAGACCAGGAAGTTCGCAAGCGGGTGTGGTACGCATGCTTTGGGCTGGATCAGCTTCTCAGCATGATTTACGGCCGCCCTGCTGCCACCTCAACGACCACGTTCTCAACCCCTCTACCGGAAGATCTAGACGATGACTGCATTCGGCCAACCCGATTATTATTCCCCTCAGTCCAAACTACATCGAGCATGTCATTTTTTCTACAGGTTTCGAAACTATATCGTCTTTTGGAAGCGACAATGATGCTAGGTGGCCAACCAACGCTATCAGACTTGGTCAGACTAGACGAGGAGTTTGAGGCTTGGCAGGCCCAAATGCCTGACAAGCTTCGCATCCGAGAAGGGATACCACCGGAAGAAGAATCCACTCTTATCCTCGCGCTTCGGGCCAACATGGTCTGCATCTTGATCCATAGGCAGTCGCTGGTATCGGGTCTCAGTGCACTTTCATCGGCATCTTCTACTTCGGCTCCAATACCCAAAGAATGGGAGGGAGGTCGCCTACGAACAAGTATACTACAGCGTAGTCGACAAGTTTGTGTTAGCACGGCAGAGGAAACAATTCGACTGGTAGCTGAGCGGCATGACCGGACCAAAAAAGCAATGGGACCCAGCTGGTTCAATTTATACTATTGTAAGTCGAGAGCTGTTGACCCTGCTCTCAACTTGACAAGTTTTCCGCTAACAAAATTATCAAGTGTTTACTTCGATCCTCATAATCGTCTCCCATGTCGTTGATCCAGAGTTTCGAGATGACCGAAGCGCATTGACGCACCTAGACCAAGCGGTAAATATGATTCGCCAAATGTCTGGCAACCACCTCTGTGCACAACGGGCATATGCATTTTTACAGCAGCTGCTTGGTTTTCTGGACAGGACTATACCCGATGAACGACGGAGGACGGTTGAGCGGTACAATACTCCCCCGACTGTCATGCCGGGAAGTGACAGATGGGCTGGAGAGGCTACAACGTATAGCAACAGCACGACGCTACCAGAGGATGAGGCCACTGAAGACGGGGGCGTCGATTTGTGGTCACTGTGGGACACTACTCAGGATCTAACCATGGATCTAGGCTCTCAATTAGAGCTCCATTCAAATCTAGGCTCTGCCACTTGGTCGTGGGGTGTGGAGAACCCCGGGGCTGGTGCTGAGTCGTTGATGCGATCTCCACCAGTTCTTAACGGAGTAGTGCCTGGATAATCACTTCACAGATGTGAATATAATAATTAATAACTGATGTAAATTTTAACGTAGCACATGAGATAGAGCCTTCCATGGTATTTACAACCAAAGCGCGGGTTTGGCAACATGAGGTATCATGATTCAGCGAGCTGTTTATATGGTGACAGGCGTCTAGATGCTACATGTAACGAGCTGGCTTCGAAGCTATGTAGCTAGACGGTAGCGCATTATGGGGATATACTAGCAGCTTCTTCAAATGAGCTCCTCCTAGAACGCAAAACACGGTTCATAGCCATAATCACAAACTGGAATCTAGTTGGCTCTCCGCACAGCTGACAAAATGCCCTTCTTACCCCGCGTTTCGCTTGCCTGCCGCCATATAACATTGTACACAAACGTGCGGTTGCTCTTCCACAGGGCTTTTGTGGCGTCTGGCAGTGTGGGGGAGAACCCTAAACTCCCCCCGAAGGCGCGTCGTTCGTCGCTTATCGTGATCCCAGCATTCGTCTGGGGTCTTTGCAATCAGGCGGCATACGATAAATACCACGCGTAATAACCGCGCACGAAAAAACTCTTCCCGCACAAGACAATGGCTAAGTTTCGTCTAAATGATGAATAACCAAATCTCACGCCACTGTGATCTCCGCTATCTGTTTTAACGTATTACTACTACTGCTGCTTTCTCTTCGTTGTCCCAATATCAATGGCTGAGCCAATGGATAAGGCGGAGGTGTCCGCCAGTGAAGATCGTTCACAAAACAGCGGCAGTGCCAAGCATGAAAGGGAGCATGAGGAAGAAGCTCCTCGGGCTTTAAAGCTAGACCCTCGCGGTCTTCCATTGTCGCCTCAACCCACAGATGACCCAAAAGACCCGCTCAACTGGAATCGCTGGTTGAAGCTAATGGTTCTGGCTGAGGTCTCTATTTTCTCTTTTCTGGCCTTATTTAGTGCCTCTTTGATTGTACGTGTATCCGGAGCCCCACAGATCGCGTGTTCTTAACATGATCTTGTTGTACTAATTGCGCCTTGACTCGTGGCTAGACACCAGCTTTTGTTCCTCTGTCTTTGTTCCTCCACAAGGATCTTGTTACAACTGCGTACGTGACTAGTACGTTCATTCTCCTGGCCGGTATCTCAACTATCGTATGGAATCCGATCGCAAATGTCTATGGCCGCCGGCCAGTATACATCTTCACCGTGGCCGCTGCAGTGGCTTTTTGCGGTGCTTCCGGCGCGGCTAAGAACTACGGGACTCTCATCGCCCTACGTTGTCTCAATGGCTTCTTTGGCGGCGTACCACTAGGCTTGGGCAGTGCTACCGTCTGTGACATGTTCTTTGCCCACGAACGAGGGCTGTACATGGGAGTATATACTATCAGCTTCTTGACTGGCGGCCACATCGCGCCACTCATCGGCGGCTACATCGAAAAGAATCTGAGCTGGCACTGGTGTTTCTATGTTCCAGCCATCCTAACGGGAGGAATTCTTGTCATCTTTATATTTACTGTTCCTGAGACGCTCTACTCTCGAACACCAGAAGCCGTAGCTCGCCCCTCGCAGTCCTGGATGTCAAATATGCTTATGAAGAGAAGGGCACATCCTACACGGCGAGTGCGCCTGGTGGACTTTTTCCGACCGTTTCAGATGATTATGTATCCAAGTGTGCTGTTGCCAACGTGGTGCTATTCGATTTCTTTCGCCTATGGAAGCATCCTCTTCATTATAACTAGCGCGAATCTCTTCGGCAAAATCTATCACTTCCAGCCCCAGCAAACAGGTCTCCTGCTGGGTATCCCTATCACAGTTGGAAGTCTCATCGGCGAGTTGTTTGCTGGAGGCATATCCGACTGGATCAGTGAGAAGAGAGCTATACGCCGCGGGGGCGAGCGTAGTCCTGAGGATCGTCTTTTAGGAATCATCCCAGCCGCGGTGCTAACGCCTCTTGGCATCATTATCGAAGGAGTTTGCCTTCAACATAAGACTCATTGGATCGGGGTGGCTTTTGGAATTGCCATTGCTAGCGCAGGATTGCAGGTTGTTACCACAGGAGTTTATACCTATACCGCAGAGGTAAGTGCACATCGCTTCTTAATCTCAACGATATGCTAATATTCTTCGTGTGCTATAGTGTTATAAGCCTCAATCACCCGAGCTTGGTTCGTTGATTAACTTTGGGAGACAAGTGTATAGCTTCACAATTGGATTTTACTGTATCCCTTTCTCGGAGGAGGTAGGGATTCAGGACGCCTGGATCACCTTGGCGTTTATCACTTTTGCCTTTTACTTGCCTCTTATTCCTCTCTATTTCAAGGGTGCGGGGTGGCGGAAACGTCTTGGGAATCCTACATTTCACAAGGACTTATAAATGCGTGTGGCTGTTTTGATACCTTTATACTTAATGGATGGGCATGCTGTGAATGCTTGAAAGCCATTTCTATTTCTATCACAAGATGTGATAGAGCTATATACGTAATGATCTTATATGATAATATCTGCATCGATTGCATTGAAATCTATATCTTTTTAATAAAGTACTGATTCATTTCTCACAAGTTGAACAAGTGTGGATAATCTTCATCAATTAGTTGCAATTTGAACGTCTCGCAGCTGCCTTTAATTATAAGGCACTGCCTTAATTTCCCGCTTATTCCATGACTTATTGTATAAACCATAACAAACCTCGCCTTCATTTGCCGCCAGCCCTCCCACTCTGCACTCTTGTGGTGTCATCGCCTTGAGATTGTGCGGCTCTTGAGTTAGCCTAGGAATAATTCTAAGAACATTATTGCGCCCCATATTGGTGTAGTCATGTTGATTGACGCTTGAAGCTACATGCTCATCCCACCACGCTGCATTGAACAAAGTTAGAAAGTGACATTGAGCGTACGGAGAAAACGTACCACAAGCGTTAGGGATGCTTTCAAACGGATAGTCGATGGAAAACATGATTGACTGCACCCCAACTTCTCCCATGGCGCACATCAGGGCAGGCGTGGAGAAATGTCCAGAAGTGGTGATGAAGAGCTGATCACCAAAATAATCACGTACAAGCTTATCCTTGCGCATAGGCATGTTGGGAAACCGGCTGCGGTCAAGCTTGTGGTCAATGCGATAAATATCGTATGGGCTGTTGTTGCGTTAGCTTTGGGCCGCGTACGAGGTCAAAAGAAGCCCCTTGACTCACATGTGTTCGCCCATATGTCCAAAAATCAATTTCACCTTGGGAAATCGATCCAAGATACCATTTGTAACGATTCCCAGGATATGCATATTGAGCCGATCCGCATATCCTAGAGCAGAGAAGTCGAGCCAAGGGCGCCCATCCCACATCAACTTGTGGATTAGCTTATTGGAGGGTCGTGGATGCATGTAGACCGGAGCTTCGAGATCATGTGCTGCCTGCCAGAATACATCGTATTCGGGCTGGTCGTAGTACAGCATACCATTGCCATCTTCACCACAGCTCTGATAATCGTTGAGAAGTACACCAACAAAGCCCTTCTTCTCCGTTATGCAGCGGCGAAATTCTGCCGCGGCCTGCGCAGGGTCATGCATGCTCAGCGCGGCAAATGCTGCAAAGCGGTTAGGCGCTTTCATCACCTCGGCCTCCATACGATCATTCGCCAGCGTCGCCTGAGCCTCGGCTTTCGCCTTGTCGGCGATACCCTGGCAGCCAGGAGAATTGAATGAGAGAATCATGAAGTCGACGTTATTCTCATCCATTTGCTTCAAGCGCATATCGTGGATGTCGAGCAGCTCGTTTGTCAAACGAGAGCCGGTTCCAGCGGCAACAAATTTCCCTGGATCATTGTTCGCCAATTCTTCTTGAATAGTCCAGCATTCTTCGAGAGCGATCTTGCCAAACATGATGGATAAACGAGGGCACAAGCAAATATATTATCTTTTCTTCTTTAGTTCTCTTTATTGAAGTCGAAAGCAGACTTTGAAAATTATTGAAGTCTTCTTATATATATTAAACAGTTACACGGGCAAAGAAAACAGTGCGATTCAGTGAGCGCTATATAGAGCTTCTGCTCCAGGAGCCATCTTGTCGGCGTTATACGTCGATGCGGGGAGTTAGAGCCCCTCCCGAAATGCGGTATCGATCCGCGTCGCAGTGTGTGTTCCAGTCGGAATATTTTGGCTAAATTTATCTCGGCGCCGGTAGCAGTATTCTGTTGACTGATGAATATGAATGCAATAGTAACCTTAGACTGCGATTCTTGTGGGGATTGCTGCAATCAAATTCGGGTGGATATTATAGATACTTAATTTATATACTCGATTTTTGAACAAAAATATTGCATCAGAATACAATCAGTGTACTCAACCAGATCTATCATTTAATATTTGTAACTTTTTATTTTAGGTCTATCATTATTATATAAAATTTCATGTGCAGCATGGAAAGTGTAATAAGATTGCAGCTCAATCTCTTATAACCGTAATGCTAGTACATACTGTAGAACAAGTATAGACTGAACGATCAATTACGAACGGAGGGACCGGTGAGAGTCTTCTATGGGATGCAGGAATAGTATAAGACTTTACTTATACATTTATTGGATAAGATAATTTAGATAGTCAGTTGTTAACAATAGACTAGTGCTAGATTTAAGTTATATCCTATATAGCTTCGTCAGTTACCCTATTCTATCTGCCAATATAGATATACAGATCCACCCGTTGGGAATCTATATACTTTATAACAAGAATATGGGAATGTGGGAATAATATATTATAAAAACAAAATTTACTATATAGTACAATCAATTCTCAAGGGACAAACGTGGGTTAAAATTTGGGTTTATGTATGCAAGCAATCCTATAATAGCCGACTACAATTCATATAGCGTAATTAAGTATGGGTGAACAAGCAATATTTTCAAGCTTCAGTAAAATTTTCTGTCTTTATTAGAGTAGCAGGTGTTGGGAGGGCTGTTTTAGACCGGAGAAGTGAATAAGCTACTGCAGGGAGAGAATTAGAGACATTGAGTCAGTCGCTCTACCGACGGAGAGGAAAGTGGCGTGATAAGCCGATGTCTTAATAACTGCCTGAGAAAAAGATTCCAAGCTTCCCTACTCCGCACCCTGTGTAGTGCAAGAGAGCTGCGGAATGCAATGTAGCTTGGTATAGAGGTGAGTTATCCTCTTACAGGAATAACTGCATCTACAACATTGTATTGTACCGGGATGTAACGCCGAGGAACAACAATTCTGGACCCAGTGATTGATGTAGCATCTAGATAGATAAGGATGCTTTCACCCTCATGTGGAGAGCAGTATAATAGCATAAGTATAAATTAGCAAAAAGTAGTATTGGCCGCATACTAATATATGTCTGAATCCATTTGTACCTTATTGATAATAGATAATATATTAAAGGAAATTCTTATCTTAATATACAATAACTTATAATAAACTAAATTGTTATTTTTGCACTATCCCATAAATCAAATTGCCCCAAACATAGAGACCAATGGGTCAGGACCAAATTGCCCACCACAAAAAGTTCTATAAGAGGATCCAGAGAATTGGCAGGGAGTGTTACACAGAAACGGCACTCCCACATGCAAATAATCATAAGAATTAAGTGTATTACCGCATGTGCACACTGAGTCTCCATTCGAGTTTGTGCTAAGCGTAAAGTAAAGTGTGTTGCCGGTAGACTGACTGGCACAAAGGTTTGAACAGTCATCTACTGATGTTGTAAGAACCATTTGTGCAACAACTGTCTGAAACCCAAAATTGCCGTCTGGATTCGCTACATAGCAACCTAGGTAGCCATAACGGATTGTATAACCAGCAGATATCCCATTGATTCCTGGAATACCTTGTGGGCCCTGTGGACCTTGGAGGCCTTGAGGACCTTGAGGACCTGTTGCGCCTGTGTCTCCTGTTGCGCCTGTATCTCCTTTTGGACCTTGAAGACCTTGAAGACCCTGAGGACCCTGAGGACCTGTTGCGCCTGTTGCGCCTGTTGCGCCTGTTGTCCCTGTATCACCCTTTGGACCTGGAAGGCCTTGAAGACCTTGGGGACCTGTTGCACCTGCTGCGCCTGTGTCTCCCTTTGGACCTGGAAGACCCTGAGGGCCTGTTGCGCCTGTAAGACCTTGAAGACCTTGAGGACCTGTTGCGCCTGTTGCGCCTGTGTCTCCCTTTGGACCTGGAAGACCCTGAGGACCTGTTGCGCCAGTTGCGCCAGTATCACCCTTTGGACCTGGAAGGCCTTGAAGACCCTGAGGACCTGTTGCGCCTGTTGCGCCTGTGTCTCCTTTAGGACCTGGAAGACCCTGAGGGCCTGTTGCGCCTGTTGCGCCTGCTGCCCCTGTATCTCCTTTAGGACCTGGAAGACCCTGAGGACCTGTTGCGCCTGTTGCGCCTGCTGCCCCTGTATCTCCTTTAGGACCTGGAAGACCCTGAGGACCTGTTGCGCCTGT
>JAJKFY010000320.1:135756-179750 GCA_021066465.1 Trichoderma asperelloides
TGCGCCTGTTGCGCCTGTTGCGCCTGTTGCGCCTGTTGCGCCTGTATTACCCTTTGGACCTGTTGCGCCTGTATCTCCCTTAGGACCCTGAGGACCTTGAAAACCTTGAGGGCCCGGAGGACCTTGAAAGCCCTGAGGGCCCGGAGGACCTTGAAAACCCTGAGGGCCCGGAGGACCCTGAGGACCCTGAGGACCCTGAGGACCCTGAGGACCCTGAGGACCTTGAGGACCTTGAGGACCCTGAGGACCCTGAGGACCCTGAGGGCCTTGAGGGCCTGTTGTACCTGTTGTATTTGTTGCGACTGTATCTCCTTTTGGACTTGGAAGACCTTGAAGACTTTGAGGGTCTGTTGCGTCTGTTGCGACTGTTGCGACTGTTGCGTCTGTTGCGACTGTTGCGTCTGTTGCGACTGTTGCGACTGTTGCGTCTGTTGCGACTGTTGCGTCTGTTGCGACTGTTGCGTCTGTTACGACTGTTTCGACCGTTGTACCTGTTGTATTTGTTGCGACTGTATCTCCTTTTGGACGTGGAAGACCTTGAAGACCTTGAGGGCCTGTTGCGTCTGTTGCGACAGTTGCGTCTGTTGTACCTGTTGTATTTGTTGCGACTGTATCTCCTTTTGGACTTGGAAGACCTTGAAGACTTTGAGGGCCTGTTGCACCTGTTGCGTCTGTTGCGACTGCTGCGCCTGTGTCTCCTTTAAGACCCTGGGGACGTTGTAGGCTCTGAGGACCTGGCAAGCCTTGTAGAACTTGCGGGTCTTGAAGGCCTATTGTACTTCCGTTTTCTGTGTTTCCCTTAGGATTTTGTAAATGCTGCCGATCTTGTGAACCCTGTAGGACTTGAAGGCCTTGAGGAACTGTTGTACCTGTAGCTCCCTTGGCAACTTGCGGATTTAGAGAACCTGTTGTATTTTTATTTCCCACGTTTCCCTTAAGATCTTGTAAATACTGCAGACCTTGTGAGCCCTGCAGATCTTGCGGACCTTGAAAGCCTATTGTACTTCCATTTCCTGTGTTTCTATTAGGATCTTGTACATGCTGCCGATCTTTTGAACCCTGTAGACCTTGAAGTCCTTGAGGGCCTATTGTACTTTTGTTTCCTGTGTTTCCCTTAAGATCTTGTAAGTATTGGAGACCTTGTGAGTCTTGCAGACCTTGTAGAACTTGCGGGACTTGAAGGCCTATTGTACTATCGTTTCCTGTGTTTCCCTTAGGATCTTGTAAATGCTGCCGACCTTTTGAACCCTGCAGGCCCTGAAGCCCTTGAGGGCCGATTTTGCCTGTGTCTCCATTGGGAACTTGCGGACTTTGCAGATTTTGTAAGTCTTGAGAATCCTGGGGACCTTGTAGACCATGAGAGTCTGGAGGACCGATTTTGATTGCGGCGCCTTTGGGGGTTTCTTGACTTTGCAGATACTGTACACCGTGAGGAGCCTGAGGAGCCTGAGGAGCCTGAAGAGCTATTGGACGATGTCGACAACCACGAATAGCTGTTTTGGGAGCCCGCTGACCTATGAAAATGTAAGTAACTTGCTAGTCTAACGTATTTGTACATGTGATACAATGCTGGGAGCAATACTATATGGGCTATTTGTAGGATGCAATATAGTTGAACACGCGGCAAGGCTTAATAAATCCAAAAGAGCAACCGTGAAAATTTTAGCTTGGATCCACATTATGAATGACTTTACTTGATGTTTTACCATCGAGTAAAAATCTGAAAAATAAAGGAAATATTAAATTACTGTTGAATAAAATAAGCATTTTAATATTTTACTGTAGAACGTAGGAGCCTTGGAAATATTTATAAGATTTAACTGTTATAGTATAGTACTTCTTTTCTTCTCTTGGTGAGTAAATATTAGTTTGAGGGTGGTATGATGTTTTACATCTAGTATTAGATACCAGCTTTTTAGGAATGAAGACAATATTAAAACAAATCGAAAGCATAGAAATAGTTAATTCATATATTATACTCCAGTCAAATTATTGTCTTAGCTTATGCATGTAGCTTGTATATATAAACTACATAGCTTTACAATTTCAGTATTGCAATCTATAAAATGGCTATATTTTATATTACTTGCAGAGAGGACTTTGTGTAATAGGGTGATTTTGTTACTAGTAATCCACAATAACTTAACCTTGAAATTAATTCTAAGTAACTTCTATAATTAAGATATATTAACAGCATGCTCCTCTAATACTAGGGCATAGAAAGTATCTTGCTAATCAATAGGAATAAATACTGGTTAGGAAAGGTAAGTAATTAAGCCGCAGTTTCGGTTCTGGAATGTACCTGAGGTTATAAGTCTAGAAGTTCAAGTCAGCAGAAAAACAAGACAAATATGCAAAATTAAGAGTATATGGCTAATTCTAATATACCTAGATACTATAAGGAAAAAAATATTGTAATACTAGTAATAACTCATCAATCCCAAGATATTCTTAACTGCATACATAGGAATGTAAAGACTTGTATTAGTCAATGCTAATACTATTGCAGGTAGAAATCGTATGATTTTTCTAGCTACAGGGGGCTATAGAACCCCTCCTGTCTTAGTATAGATTCAAAACCTCCAGACCTTCATTCCAGCAATAGGCATATAAGGTTTGCTTGTGCCCTGATATCAGGTATCGAATTGCATCAACAAGCAACTACAAGACCTATCTATTTATTTACTCATTAAGCTATTTTCTAGCCTTACACCAACTTTCTTTCCCAGATTCAAAATGATGTTCCAACTTACTCTTACTAATTTGGCAGCGATGCTTGCATTTTCGCCTGCGGTCCTGGGTTTTACTACCCCTTGTATTTATCAAGGATACACTTGTGGTTATTCGATGGTTGCCACCTTTGGTATTTATTAGTTCTTACCTTTCCACTCTAAATTCTCCATTAACGTCTCTACTAAAGGGTATAACAACACTGAGTTAACCACCGCGGTGAATAAAACTTCTATTATTCCTCCGCTCACTGACACTCAGCTGCTCGAGGTTCTCTATCGCTGTGTGGACACCAACGGCACTATTGCAGGAAATTCCCTTTGCATTGCTGGCTGTATCTCCATGAATTCCACCACTCTGGATGACCAGTGTGCCTTGTAATTCCTGGGTAATAGTGATACTCTGTCTCTCTTTAAAGTATCTAGATGGAGACACTCTGGAGCTATTCCCTACCTAGAGGTTCTTTAGGAAAGCACTAGGCCAGGGGCGAGCGCAGTTAGGAATCTGAAAGCTTAGCTTGAATAAAGTCCAGCTAATTTAGGCTACTTTTACTACACTAACTTATTACTGTAATTCTCTGCCCTTCACTTTAACTATCAGATAGGTCATAAGGAAATAAACCTTTATTTCCAAGACAATGGGGTACAAAGTAATTGTAGTTAGATAGCTAGTAAGCTAATAGTTAGTTTTTTTTATTGTCTCGGCAACTTGATAAAGATATTATACAAGTACTTGGCTACAAAGTTATTTTTTAAAGAAAAGACTTCTAATTTTTTTTCCTATGTATTATCAGACACGTAGTTTAGAATAAAAATTAACATAGTTAGTTATTATCTTCTATATACGTATGCAGTATGTTGTGCAAGAAAACTGGTTTCTAAAACTATTATTTCTAACGCCTAGCAAAGGGCGCGCGCATGTTGAGTATTAACGCATATACTTAGTACTATTTCGCGCCTTTTGCGCGCCTTTCATCCAGCATGCAATAGAAATTGGACAGAATTTGTTTCAAGGGGAAGGGAAGTACTACAAAATGGAAGCCTGGCAGGTCAGCTGATATTGAACCGGGAGACCTCATGATTAAACCCTGTGGAGTCATTAGCGCCCTTACTTGAACAAGGCAAACATTTGAACGCCTGTAGGGGTCAGCACTTCGTAGCACGATGGAATATGCCATGAGAAAGAAAGAAAAAGTATAAAATATCGACCAGGTGTAGATTCAAGAGGCCACATATCAAACGGCAACGATTCTTTTCAGTATCACGCTCGCAAATAACTCGATAAACATTCACTTGTGACCCATCTTTCCTCCAGCATGGCATCTCTCAGCCTTCAATTCCGTACAGCGACTCCAGAGGATGCGGAGCAAATTCAGCAACTGGTTCAATCTGCGTTTCGCACCGAGGATAGCAGATCCGACTGGACTGGCAATGCAGAGCTCGCATCCAGTTTTCGAATTGATGTCGAGGAAGTGGCTTCCAGAATTGCCAACCCGGAAAATACTATCCTGATGGCTCTGGACAACGACAATAGCCTGGTCGCATCCATCGAGGTCTCTAAGCGCGACGGTAATTGTGGCCGCCTCTCTATGATCGCAGTTAGCGACCGTTATCAGCGCAGTGGTGTTGGGCGACTGGTTCTTGCTTACGCTGAAGCATACTGCCGACGGGTTTGGGGAGCTGAAAAATTCTCGCTAAACGCACTTTCGATACGCAAGGCCCTTATCGAGTGGTACATGCGCCAAGGCTACCAGAAGACGGGCGAGACGTCGCCATTTCCTCGCGAACGGTTTATCAGTATGGCACTACCCGAAGACATGTGCTTCATTGAAATGGAGAAAGAATTCAACGGAGCTCTTGCGACGG
Organism: Trichoderma asperelloides; assembly: GCA_021066465.1. NCBI lineage: Eukaryota > Fungi > Ascomycota > Sordariomycetes > Hypocreales > Hypocreaceae > Trichoderma > Trichoderma asperelloides. Next base: position 140,352 of record JAJKFY010000320.1, read on the forward strand.
CCCAGCAAGCATAAGCCAATGAGACCAACTCCTTGAGGTCTTGCTCGCGCCTCATGTTATTTACACTCCTGCCCTGAAATGTCATTTATGCAGAGTATCTCATACATTACCATTCTCTTGAAACAGATGTAGCATCAAAGCGCTGCTCCAGATACAGGCTACGCCTGGCACTTGTCAACAAACTTCGGGCCAAGGTAGAAATCGATTGTATTTTATGCGAGGACGTTACTTTACGTGCTCCATTTTGATATGGCATCGTCGTCTTTAACTGTTACGGCATATAGACATTTAGCTTGTATCGATTGCAATAGTTCCATTAGGCTGAGTTGTTCCATAGCCATCTTGAGTTCTATAGCCGATTTCTGTTAATTTACTGGCACCTACATGGTGCATGTTCTCAGCCCTGACCATGATTTACCAAATTTGTGGATTGTTTGTCCAACAAAGATGTGCAATGATAAGATGTAGCTACAGTATGCTTGCTTCTAAATGATGAACATCAAGTAATTAATGGTATACAAAGAATATGCATAGCTGATTTTGCTTTAATGATGAGTTTTAAACGCATGTATTGGATAGAAATGTACGTTTCGAGCCGCGCAGTGCACAGGGGTATTCAAAGAGCAATTAACATAGGATGCAAGTAAAATATGCGATCTGCAAACTGGCGATTGTGAAATCGGCCACACCATCAGAATCTGTCTCTCTTGCACATATACTACCATATGCCAACTAAAGGTTGCGTGACAGCGCTGAAAAATTCATGCTGAGGATGATCTTTTTTTTTTTTTTTTTTAGGAGCGCCTTCATGGTATACTTCGTAAAGCATGCAACGAGGGCATTCTGCGCCCTGCCTGGTGTGGTATTTCAGAGCGGCCTTTATTTCGTCTGATTGGCCCGTTGCACGTGCGGCTGCTTAGATGAAAAGCTCACGCGATCTGGGCTTGATCACTTTGACTCTGGGCAGCGCTACCGTCTTTTGTTCGATATATGGCATATCTTGCTCCCACTACACTACGAATAGCCTCACCGCAGCATTACGATGCAGCGTGACACATCCCACGAAAGCGCCCCAGATCCAGGTCAGCCCGCGCCTAATTCAGACTCGAGCTTTGCTTCCGCCGACAATCTACTCCAGGATCATACGCCGCCCCGACGCAATGGCGTAAATACTGCATGTGAAGCCTGCCAGAAGAGCAAAACAGAAGTATACTCGATTTTTGTCCTCTCATTGCCTGCCTATCTTCCAAGGCTGTAGCCAAACTAATCTATCTTTTTAGTGTAGCGGAGACCAGCCCAGATGTCTCTCATGTGCTCAGCAAGATACCAATTGTCAATATGCATCTGCTGAGATGGAAACAGAAGTGCTAATGAGAAAACTCCTAGAGGAGAGGAAGAAGGGTCTCGAGTATCAGTATTTCTTCAATGCTGTTAAAAATATGCCGGAGGAGGAATCTCAGGCAGTTTATCGCTTGATACGACAACGCGCCGATATTAAGACTGTAGTACGCCAAATTAAAGAAGGAAACCTTTCATAACTACGTCAATATTGTCGGCTAGTTTGATAAGCAACTGCTCAAATCTCCCATCTAATGCGTGGTATTCAGGACTATGTGATCTTATTGAGAAAACTGTCTCACTCTTATTTTTCCACCAACCACTCTTTCTCTATGGTTTCAACTATCACTTTCTCTTACCATTCTGTGGAGAGACTCCTTGCAAGCTATTGGCTTCACCGCTATTTTTAATTAGTTTTCAAAATAGTCATCTGTTTTCTAACCGCTTCTGCGACTTCTGTGATCATTGTTCTCTCCACTATTGTTACAAAAGACCTCCATCAACCAACAGCAATCACAGCGGCATTCCCTTGTAATGTATGTAATCAATTACTCTGCATAGATGCCACACCTATCTGATAACCGCTCCACTCAAAACCTGTCTTTGCTGCCGCATTACAGAGGATGGTCCACTTCTCCGCATTAAGATTGGAGATGAACCATAGCCGGATCCTCAATGCCCAGTAACCTAGCGTGAGGCTAAGCTGAATAGCCGGATGAATCGAGTCGGGTCTTTAAACATTGGTGATCCGTTATAACTTCCTATGACATGTATATATATATATATATATATATATCATGGCGATATTTAGCATCCGACATCCTCTCTATGCTTATGCTGGCCATCATCTTCTCTTGTCCCAGTGGCAGCTAGCAAAATGGCTATTCTCAGCAAACTAGTGTTTTGGGGAGCTCTATTTCTTTCAGTGTATCCCATTGATGCCCATAAGACTATACTTGAAAGACCAAAGCTTCAATGGGGCCCCAAAACGCCAGGGCGGCCGTTCCCGCACTCTCCTAATCGCCACAAGACATGTCATGTTTCAAACTCTTCTCATTCCAAGAACCAAAAGAATATCGACAATGCTCCCGAGATTTTCAAAGCCTTCAAAGAATGTAATAGAGGTGGCCGCGTGGTACTGGATGGCAGTTACATTATTGCTTCCCCTCTAGATCTTACATTTCTGGAGGCTGTAGATGTTGTTCTCACCGGCACCATAAAATTCTCCGATGACATTGACTATTGGGTGGAAAACTCGTTTAAATATGCCTTCCAAAATTCATCTACCTTCTGGCGTTTTGGAGGGAAGGATATCAACATTTATGGAGGGGGGTACGGTTTAATTGACGGAAACGGCCAGGCTTGGTATGATGCATTTGCAACTAATCCTACTCTTTTGCGACCTATCCTGTTTGTTCTAGACGGACTCAAATCAGGTTCTGTCACGGGCCTCAAAATGAGAAACTCTCCTGATGTAAGCAAATGTACACATACAGAGAAAGAAAGAAGTCACTGACTGCATACAGTGGTTTAACCTTATCGCTAATAGCACCGATATCCTTGTCAGCGATATTGATATCGCAGTGCGTAGCGAGAGCAGCAATCCGGCCAAGAACGGTGATGGATGGGACACTTTTAGAAGCAATCGCGTCGTTATACAAAACTCCCATGTTAATAACAGCGATGACTGCGTGTCTTTCAAGCCCAACAGCACCAATATCATCGTCCAAGGCTTGCAGTGCAATGGCTCACACGGCATCTCAGTCGGCTCTCTTGGTCAATATCCCGCAGAATACGACATAGTTGAGAACGTATACGTATACAACATCTCAATGTCCAATGCTAGCGACGGCGCCCGTATTAAGGTATGGCCTGGTACTGATACTCCATTTCAACCTGGCCTATCAGGAGGCGGAGGAGCGGGTTACGTGAAAAATGTCACTTATGACACGTTTTCCAACGACAACAACGATTGGGCTATCGAGATCAACCAGTGCTATGGCCAAAGCAACCAGAGTATTTGCGATAAGTATCCTTCCAACATGACCATCAGCGATGTCTTATTTAAAAATATATGGGGAACAACATCGTCCAAACATGATCCTGACGTGGGGACCCTGACATGCTCATCTCCCGAGGTAAGTACCCAAACATTGAAAGTGGAATAGACATGAGTTAACATGGTACTTCAAAGAAATGTATAAACATTGCTGCTCAAAATATCTCGGTGGCTAATCCCAGTGGCAAAACGCCTCAATGGATCTGTACCAACATGAATGATAGCCTTCTGGATATAAACTGCGTCCCAGCCAGCTCTTAAATGTCATATTGAATACTTTGATGAACGTGGTTTTACATCAATATGTTGCAGAAGAATAGAAGCCATCCCTAAAAAACTTCAAAGCTATATCTTTTATTACATGTCGAAAATATAGAAGTATTGCGTTCAATGATAAATGGATGTGACATAAATATGATCAATTGGACCAAGTGTAATGCAGATTTCTTCCGGTGCGGTGTTTCATTGTCATCCACACAATGGCAATCCAGGCCTGTCGCTACTGAATGCTCACTAACTGCCGTTTCCGCCCTAATAAGCTCTATTGGCTGATTTATGTAGTTGCGCCCGTTTCGCTTACTGCAGCTGCTCGCTGCGGAAAACAATTCGCTGCTGATTTACAACCATAGTTACGTTCATATTTCACTTAAAATGGTTTCACTATTAACACTAGTAGCGATGAATATCACTGCTATTATTTGCGATAGAATAGCCTTCTATATTGATCAACCGCAAGTATCCATCTCGTGCTGAGGACCCCAGTTCACTGTTTACCGACCCCCATGGCTATATGATCAAGAGATTAGAACACGGCCGCAATACACAAGATTTTGTTCATCAATTTTTTAATTATTATTAAATACTGTATATTTTTAACCTCTTGAAGGGGGTTTGTCTCCAAGATAGAAAAGGCTTATGTCATAAAAGAGTTGAGTATATAAGCGCAGCCGCCATTGTATTTACAAATCAGCCACTTTACCGGCCGATATACTTCAGTTCAAGATACCTCGCTGGTACGTAGGTAATTGCTGTTACCACAAAGGTAAATTCGTTGGCAACATCACCACCATACGCGCCAATAAGTTTCGCGAGAGGTCCAACGAACCACGTTTCATCCATACCCATGCACCAGCAAATTACACCAAGAAGAAAAGCAACGGAGGCTCCAATACCCACGGGTAGTCGTGCAGGGTCATTCCAGCCTTCCAGGTCATAGTTGTCAAAGTTGCCTTTTCGGAAGATGAAGTGCTCCTCAAACAAGATGACACCATAGCTCGTGCACCAGTATCCAAGAAGACTCAAAAAGTTCTGCAGGTAAGCATTCAGCTGCTCTCTGCCACCAAGAGCTAAAGCCAGAATGCAGAGAAAGCAGAATATGGTCCAGATAAACCGCGGAATGAGGGCAAAGGGTCGTGATAGTTGCTGAAACGAAATAGCAGCACTGTAAATGCTGATAACGTTGGTGTTGATACCAGAGAGCACGAGCAGGGTAAGCAGGAACTTGGCGAATCCTCTCGGATAGAGCATAGTTTGGATCAAATAGCCTAGTCCTTCCTCATATGCAGCCGCCCAGTCAGGCTTGGAGCCGAGAGCTGAGGCAACAACACAGCCAGCAACCATACCGATAGAGGTGGGAATTGCAATGCCAAAGGTAGTCATGAGGAAAACCTTGAGCCGGCTAACATTTGCCGGATAGTGAACGTAATAGTCGCTGACCATGGTGCACCAGGAAGCGCTTGAGCCATACACAATGGCCAACAAGCTAAGGACGGCACCAGTAAGTGTAGATCCAGTGGCAGTCGGAGGCGAAGAGTTGTCCGCATATTTGCCAGTTTCGCCGAAGATGATGAGGAAAATGACGAAAAAGATGATCCAGGCATATCTCTCATACACCAGAATAGCATTCAAACCAATGAATGATATGACGAGAGCAACGACAGCCAGAATGACGATACCAAGGATTAGTGAGACATGGCCGTCAGACACGGCAGTCAAGGCCAGACCACCTGTGATACACGACACTGCCGCCCAGCCCATCTGCTGGATACTGTTGAGCAGCGCAATGACTTTGTTTGGCCACCAGCCAAAGCTGTATCGGCTCACGCTGATCTGTCGTAATCCGGTCGCGGCTCCAAAAGTCGCACAGTAGCCGGTGATGGCGCCTCCAAGAATCGAAGCAAAGATTGTAACAACAATGGCCTGTTTGAGGCTCAGTCCAAACTGGGCGCCGAGGAAGCCAGTCGCAAAACAAGACGTATTCATAGTCCCGCTAGCCCAGAGCAGGGCCATTGTCAGTTCCTCGATCCATGGGACAGGCTTCTTGTCTTCCTCCAGTTTGCGGTTGATGGCTTCAGATTCGATTCCAAGCTTCTTGTCCATATGCGCCTCTAGCTTGCGAAGACGGAACAGCAGCCCGCTTGATGGTCCAGTAGCCAGCTCCGTAGAAGTGTCGTCAGAAACATTGGCCACGGGATCTTTTTCGTCAACATGATGGCCAGCTGGCCTGTGGCCAATCTCTGGGTCGTACTCCATGCTGTGAGTTGTCCGGCCGCAGCACTCTGGGGGAAAATAGTTGCAGGTGTGCACCTTTTCTCCTGCTGGAGCCTTGGATGGGTGCGGAGCCGTACCTTTTTAACAATCTTTTTTTTTTTTTTCTTTTCCTTCTTCTTCTTCTCTCTCCAGATAAGACGGGCCGTGGGGTCCAGTTTTTAGCGGTGCCTTTTGCGCGCCACCTCACGCGACCTTTTAAAGATGGTACAAAGTAGGCTTATCTTCATGCACTACTGAGTCCGTCCCTGGCCAGCTAGTAGAGCCGAGCTGCCTTTCCCGAGTTCAGAAAGCTGGACCCTTGCCACGTTACGGAGCACATACTGGTATGAGTATGAGACGTACGCTAGTCATTGGCATTGCGGGGTGGAGTACGAGGAACGCGGTGCTACCATTGTCTTACTGTCACCCATCGAGGGTCACGGAATGTATGGTGAATGCCTTTGCTCCGGAAGCTGCTCTGTGGGAGCTGCTCTGTGGACTGGACTGGACTGGACTGGACTGCTCAGCATGTACTAAATGTCACGGACATGTTCTTCCGGTGGCTAGATACCATGCTGCAGCCTATCGCTCTGTTTCATGCCTATCTCAAAGATCTTTCAATGCAGCCATCTCCCATAAGTCCTCACTTCATTTATTCATCTCCAGTTGATATCAAATTGGGCACTAGTGGCTAAAACTCGAGGCTAGGAGGATAATAGCACCGCACTACGGCACGGCTATCCGATATTCGGTGGGTAAGTCGCTCCCAGTTGGCTGGGAAAAAAAATTGCGTCGGTCAAGCTTCCGGGCACTAGAGCTGGTGGTGGCAATCTTAGTCGAGATCTTTTGTAAGAGCGCGGAGTACTCCGCGTATCACTATATCTGCCCGGGCAAACGAGGATTTCGACGGCATCGAGCACTAACGGCATCATGAAGAAGAGTTAGACGCCAGCGTGCCATGTGCATTACGGCATCGAAATAGTTAGACCATCGTCGGCCGGCTCCGTCGTCGTCCTGCAATGATTGCGTGTTGCTGCGCCTCGGCCCTCGTTCAAATGGCCATTTCAGAGATACTAAGGCGTAGCTTGACACATTGTTATCAAGATAGCCGACGGGGAGAACACGAATATGGCGCATGGCCTTGCCGGTAGCCTGTTCGTCGTCGTTCTTCTTCCACATAGTCCTCCCATTATCTTTCATGAGACGGTCGAGATCCCTGAACTCCACTCGGATACGGAAATTCTGTTTTGCTCCGACTCGCGCTAATTTCGTATTCTGACAACGGCATCAGTCCGGGGTTGTGTTAGTCGATGCCGCTGTTAGTTCAAACCCACAAGCTGGATACCGTGATATATTCTGTGGGACATGTGATATGTGCCATTACCTAATAATAAAAGTGCAAATAACTCTTTATTTTATATTATGGAGTACAAGCTGTCATTAAAAAGCCTTTATCGACTACCTAACTTACCGGGTGCATGTCCCTCTCCTGCAGAGTGAGAGACTTACCTCAGGTGAATATATCAAAAAAACTGATATATTTCCAATCAAGCCTCGATCATGGATCTTCTCCATATATATACATATTATATGGTGTTCTCTCTCTTTGGCTGAAACCTCCCTAACACGGTCGCTGAGCGTTACAGCTCTACCCTTGTAGGTCAAGTGTATATCGCAGTGATACTAACAATATACATGTGTGTATAAGGCCAGGCATAAATTTAACAAGTACATGTATAAACGAAGAAAGGTGCTGGCCAATCATCAGTTCTTTATCACCAAATTCCATAAAACAAGAGTGGTCTACTCTCTTCTATTCTACGTATTCCTTTAAAGACATTTTTAACCAACCCTTCGAAAATGTACAGTGAGCGGACAAAAGTCTGCGACCACCTTACCACATCCCAGCAAAAGTGGGTATTTTATGTGTATAAAAATTATGGTTTCAACAAATAGCTAGGGCATTCTCTTCATTTGTCAATATACCAATCCCTAACCCAGATGAGGAAACGTCCTCCCGACGATTTGAAGCTGAAGATCTGATTGACTTGTAAGTGGTAATTTCGGAGAAAGAGATGGAATAAATGCATTTTATCCCCGAATAAATCATCAGTTCAGTCTTTCATTGTAGAATTTGCGGCGACACTCCTACTCGTGAAAAAAGTCATAGTCGAAATCTTTAGATATAAGCGTATCTGGTGAGATAACGACCGGAATCAAAAGCAATTAGCTACTTGAGAGATTAATGTTACGCAAGAGTGTTTCAGGCACATTGCACATGAGAGAAATGAAGCGATCACTTGAAGAGTAGAAAAGAGCTTGTTAGGTGCTACTTCAAAATATTGTTTGGTGCGGCGATGTGTGCGCTTTTGATGCAAGAGTTGGTCAAGCATACAAGCACACCACTCTTTCCAAGTAGTATAAGAAGGCACAATGAAAATCTTATACATCCAACCGCAATGCTTCATTAGTATCCAAGCGCCAGATGACAATGGTACAAGTCATATCTGAAGGTTTTCGCAACGTAGACAAGAGATGGAGAAATATATAATATACACCACCATTGAGAATTGAATTCTTAAAAGACATGACATACCTTTCTGTATTAAACCTTTACAAAATTCATTGCGCATGCATGGAATGAGTGAAATGTAATAGCGTCCGTTCGTACGTCATGAATCTACAAGATTGATTTTACAAATTAATTCCCAGCATCGTCCAAAAGGTTATTTTACCGCTTTTCCTCATGTGAGTCTGGAATGGAACATGTCGTTTCGAAATTGGCTTCAGCACACCGAACTGGCCATGCAAACCATCCGTCACATCGCAGCTTTGCTAGCGCCAGCCTACAATTGTGGAGGCGTTCATGCTACGCGTATGCTTGGCGGGACCAGCATGAGCTCAATGTCAGTAGCGCCAGATCTGCGGTGCAGATATCGGTAGCTTCAATTTGGCCATGGGCCTTCATCTCCAACCTCAAACTGCCACCTTTCCGCCTGCATCGTGAGCCTCGCCCGCATTCAAGCATCTGGATCCGACGCCACAATATCTAAACCACACAGTCTCCATCTCCATCGCCACAACTCGCCATGGGCATCATTCGCAAGGCCGCCATTGGGGTGACCGCCGGCACAGCCGCTGCAGTCGGCTACATCCGCCTGTCGACGAGCATCATCGCGCCCATTCCTCTCAACGATGCGCTGTACAGCTCCGGCGTATACAAGAAGCACAATCCGCATCGGAACGCAGCTACCAACGATATTTGCGTCAAGACAATCCCTCTCAATCGCATCCGCCCAGAGCTGCTTCAGAAGGAGGGCGACCTCGCTCTAGAGTTTTGCCGTGGCGTATGGAGTGGCTGGGGTGAGAATCCTTAAAACTGAATCTCGCATCTCGCATTATTGTAATGATGGTGTTTTGTTTCTAACATTCGACAGGGTACGAAATACAGCGACGTTTTCTGCACCGCAAATGGTACAGCCCTGAGACGTCGTCACAGCTGTGGACTCCGGAGCAACTCGCCGCCTCCAGCTACGAGCCCGGCACACGTCTGACGGATCATTTTGAAGTTGTGGATCGCACGCCCAACGAAGTCATTGTCCGCTGTGGCGACTCTCCACGCAACAGCGGCCCGCGGCCTTCTGACGGCTTGTTCGCTATTGGCGCCACCGTCGATCAAGACGCTCAGGTTGCGCGCTTGACGCTCAAGAGCTGTCTCTTCCACAGCGATCGCAAGGTGGAGGGCGATAAAGGGCCCATGCCGGACTGGATGGAAAGTCTTCACCAGTGGTATGCACGCATTTGGATGGTCAGTGGAAGCCGCCGGCTGGTCCGGTAATAGAATTATCTGCATCGAAAAGGAGAGGGGTGTTGTTGGACGATTACCCATACATATATTTGGCCACTGCTTCTGTAACCGCAATGAGAATCCAATTCATGATGATGCTTGTACATCTTGGGCAGGATCTTCAGCCTACTTCGCCGTCATTCATTCACTGGAGATTCCTTGGGTCACTGAGATGCAGTAGTCCGTTGACACTCTATATGTGTAGACCATTCGCTTCCTCACCTCAGTTTTATGGTCAGTCATCAGGCGGTCTACTTAAGGCTAAAGAGAGGACTCATTCTTCTCTACTGCTAGAATTCTACTGTTATAAAAGGTTCATTCAGATGCCACTAAATCGCGGCAGCAAGCATTACCTCTTTAGACTGCAAAATGGATAAATATATACCTGTATAGCTCCATTAGAGTCCGATACGCTCAAAAGGTTTTGGCCAGCTCACTTACTCGCTACCCGCCACCTCGGCTGGATGTGCTGAAGAAGCCACTTTAATGTTCCAAGTCTTTCTTTGAGTTGCTCATTTGGGGTTCCTTGACCCATTTCGATGGTCGCCAGTGCTGCTTGATAGAGCACTTGCATGAGAAACACTGGGTACTCCTCATCCAAGCTTTTTCCCTCTTCCGCATCCTTGCGCATACAAAATGCCATTTGCGTCAAGATGTCCAAGACACGTCGTGACTCTGGAAACATATGAGTGTATGCTTCTTCGGTTGAGCTAATACGCACTCGTCGCCAGTGGTACTCTTGGAGCAACAATATAGCACTAATCAAGAGTCAACCCCAGCCATTTACTTCCGCAGTTGATAGGACCTACCAATACGAAACTGCAGCTTGACAGCAAGTTACCAAATCGCGAAATTCAAATTCCGTCTTGGTTACTGATACTAGTGCCTCAATTGTGCGGCGTAGCTGTGCACTTTCCTTCCCAACATCGACTGATTCAACTCCCTCATCCTGTGTAGGAAGAGAAGAGAGAAGATTGAGAGCCTGGTTGACCAAATACGTGGCTTGGGCTAATCTGGCGAATGGACCCATCTTGAGACTAAATGCGGCGGATATTTTAATGTTGTCTTGGGGCCTTGCTGTCTAAAAGGTATTAGGTTAAAGATGTTCTTTCTCCATGGTTGGTGTGGTCATCGACAGTTCTTACGGCATCCAAAAAGTTTTGATCGTCCACTGGGAGATAATCATCGTACGCTGGATCTTTCGTTGTTAAACACCTTGAAGGGTTTCCGAGATTTAGGAATCTGCGTTCAGCGTTAGTAGTTGCAACATTCTGCAGACAATGATATCCGTGCTGCCATCGAAGAATAGCGTACCGATCTAATATGAGTACTCCCCACCACACCCTTCTCATTTCTTCTATTTCCATCCAAGGCTTGCCCAAGTTACCCTCTCCAGTCAAATTTATCATCAACTTATCCAAACCCAAAGCGACACCGTACCTAGCACAACTTCCAACGGTCATATATGCCGCCGGGTAAATTGCATTCCCAATCTCATAGACGGCAATCAACAGAGCCGACTGCAAAATACAAATAGACATGATTCCAGTAGCTTCTACTTTAGCGTAGAATTCTTTAACCATCTTGTAGAGCGTCCTTTTCCCATCGTCCTCGTATGAAGGTGCGGGTGTGCAGTACAGTTTCATACATAAGCACATCAAGATGCCTTCAGTCCGCCGTGGAGATAGTGGGTTGAGTGCAATGTTGAAAAAGTTCTTTCGGAAGATCACTGGCGTCCATATGACGGCTTGAGAAGAAAACGTGGTATAAATATCACGAATCTGTCCAAGGTCTCCGACCTGAGCAGCAACATCCTTAGGGATGCCAATATTAACACGTGGAATCTCCAAGTGTGCGTCGCGGAAAATCCCAGGTGCAATGAATTGAATAGCTGTGGCAGTGGCAAATGACTGGACTATGCCCGCCGAGGCGTGAGAGGCTTCCGAGGATAACTCTCGGTCCAGTGAGACCGACTCACTGCTGCGAGTAACCCTGCTGGTTATCGAGTCGTCTCTCGCCGGCGCAGTGGTTTGGGGCGTCTCTCTCGATTGTGGTAACACAACATATTTCTGGGCTCGGCGTGTTGGATAGCTGCATTCTACTCCCTTGCGGATACATAGCTGGCATGCTGGTAGAGATTTGTCGCAGCGTCTCTTGCTGTGGCGGCAGGGGAAGCAAGCGGTCCGCGTATAGCGGCCTGCGCCTTTCATGAGATCCATTGGAAGAAAAGATGGACGTTGAATCAAGCAGAAAAGAGTGAGTTGCGGGATGGTGCGGCAGTTGCGGTGATTAAGCATTCATTGGCCGCCACATTCCGATATTGCCGCTGAAACCCGCCAGCAAACCGCAATAAGTTTGCTAACGGTTAGTCGTTGCGTAGTAATCCACCAATGATCTAATTGGAAGTTGACTGCAGTTTAGCACGGGGGGTTACCTGACGTAGCTACAGAGTTTTCGAATAGGGAGTGTTTCCAGAGCTGAAAGATTCGTCAACCAAGCTGCCTAACATGTAGAGGACATGCATTTCATGCCATTTCATAGAAGCTAGAGAACCACTTAGTAATTCGATTTACTTATCTGATCCACCACTTTACATTGGGTGATGGTCGTTCCAGCAGTAATACATAGTAGAAACGAACGTCTAGAGACAAGGCGTAGTGCCACTTTTACATTTTACTCACGTCTGAGTTACATGAGCAAAAATCAGCTCTTGTACTTTCTATTATGATTTATCAGCAGGTGGCCTTTTCATTTCGCTCGCAATAGGGTTCCACTGCGAAGTAGACATGCTGCATCAAGGGCATACCAGATGCCACGAGAAATATTTAAAGTGGTAGCTATTCCCCTCAGTGTTCATTTCAGTTTTCCCTAACAGTATATGACTTGGAAAGGGTTTTGTGATAATCACAGCATCAAGACTTATTACAAGGTTTCAAGAAGAGTCACTTTCGACAGACATGGCCGCCATCAAGAAAGTCGCAGTGTTGGGTGTGAGTATATTCGATAAGCCTTTGACCTAGCAAAATATTCAGCGAAGCTAATAAAGGAGCAGGGCTCTGGAAATATTGGACCTTCCATCATCAAAGCCCTTTTAGATTCCAACTTTGAGGTTACTGCCATTACTCGACTCGAGTCCCAAGCCACCTTTGTGGATGGAGTCGACGTGAAGAGAGTCGACATTACCTCCAAGGAAGCAGTCCAACATGTACTACAAGGTCATGATGCCTTGGTTTCTGCAATCTCCCCAGCAGCGCTTGATGACCAAAAAACAATCGTCGACGCTGCCGTTGCTGCCAAAGTCCAACGATTTCTTCCGTCTGAATTCGGCGTCGATAATCGGCGTACCGATGAAAAAGATATGGGCTGGATGGTAGTCAATAAAGTCAAGCTGAATGAATATTTGGATGAAGTTGCTGCGAAGAACAGGTGGTTCAGCTGGACAGGGGTAGCATGTGGCTTTTTCTTTGACTGGGTAAGGCCGTAGCCACCGATGACGATATTCCGCAGTGGGCACAATGAGCTAACGCACGGGAACAAGGGCATTCAAACTCAATTTATACTTGGAATCAACGCTAGAGCTAAGACTGGAGAAATTATCGACTCCGGCAACAAGCCCTGGGCGGCTACAAACACCTACTTTGTTGGTGAAACTGTTGCTGCCATTTTGAAGAAGCCAGACGAAACAGCAAACAAGTTCATGACGGTCTTTTCCTTTGAAACTACTCAAAATGAGGTTTTGAAGATCTTTGAAGAAGAATCTGGCACCAAGTTCCAGGTCAGTCACGTCAAAGGCAGTGATTTGTTACAAGCAGCAACTGCTAGTGTCGCAAAGGGGGAATACAAGCAGTCGATTGGCCCTTATGTGCAGTATACCTTTTTTGCAGATGGTGTCAGAAGCCCTGTCGACCTTGGGGCGAATGCCTGCGAGCTACTGGGCATCAAAGACAAGACTGGTTTACGAGATAGCATCAAGAGAGAGCTCAGTCTGCTCAACTAGATAACATGACTGCAAAGGAGTTGTTTCATTCACATGGCTCTTAAGAGTGAAGATACCCTGGTGAAGGAAGTTATATTCTTCAATACTCTTTAGAATCTGTGTTTTTAACGCTACATTGAAAATTAGTGGTATGCTTACCAACATGGGCAATCCAAGTCTTGCGACCAATGAGTTACCACTTGTCTTGAGAATTGAATTTGATATAACACGCTAGGACAAATTCTGTGCATTTCCGCCTCGTCTCACATTCATTATATCCTACTATAAATCTGATCATTTATGTTAAATATTTCGTATTCTTGAATTAAAGATTTCGGGGGTATTAATATATTACGCAAAACTTCGTGGTATTGTCATTAGCTCAAAGCCCATAGCCGTTAATGTTCCAAAAGAAATCAGGAGTCACAAGTTGATCTATATCGTTATACGGGAGGCCAAAGAACTGATCTGTAAAGTTGCCCGTGCCAAACGTATCTTCCAAAAGCATTGGCGGGATCCCTGGTGCTTCTCCAATGGGAGTCGTCGGGTCATTCTTCAGTATCTCGCCCAGGGCCGAAGCAAACATTTCCTTTCCTTTTTGATGCAGGAAAACAAGCGAACGAGCGGTTTTCAAGGCATCTTGCGTCGCCTCGGTGTTATAGACTGCAGTGATGTCTTGAAGACACTGCATCGCACCTCGCAGCTGAGAGATTGAAGATACGGTGTCTATGGCAAGCAGGACACAAACGATCTGAAATGGCACGTAAATCATCTGGTGCCAAGGTGCTCGAGCGGCCAACACTGCTTGAGCGGCTTGAATGCCATTCGACGTTAGCATCAGTACTTGCTGGAGTACGGATTCTGGCAGGGCAACCTCCATCGATCGTAGGCGGCGACAGAGACAGAGCGCCAGATTGCACTGAGCAAGAATTGAAGGCGGGCTGGAGTGCACACGGCTCAGCACCACTTGCAGAGCACACTCCAGCTCAAGCGTTGTGGGCTTTCTCTGCGGATCAAGCTCTACCGAGAAGGGGAGCAGCTCAATGATTTCACACGTATAGTCCCCTTCTCGCGCCGAAGAAACCGCCGTGCTGATGTTCGGGAGGGCCACGCGAGTGAGGCCCATGTCGAACGACATCCATACGTTGAGATGCTGCGCAATGGCCACTATTCTCTTCCTCATTTCCATGCCAACTGCTTGAGGCGCGGACGGGAGGACGGCTTTCCCAGGCGACTCAACGTTGAAGCCGGCTGCATCTATCATGTGCATCAACGTGCAACTGGCCATCCAAGCAGTATACTGGCTCCCCGCGACTCGCAGGTAGGTAACCCGTAGCAGCCATGCGGTGATGCTATCTGTCGTCGGAGGATCGGACAGCGTCCCCTCAAGCAAGCGCTTGGCCAGCTCTACCAGCGCGGATTCGGCAGGGTCGGTAGGATCTGTCTGTGTCTGTGAGAAGAGGCATCCCAGCGCGCCGATGCTGCATAGTATGGCGTCTTGCGCCTGTGTGGCGTCTTGAACAGTCCATCGCCGCCGTATGCTCTCTTCTACTGCTTTGCGATCGACGAAGCCATAGACTGTGTCGATCTTTTGGAAATAGACGGCCGCCAAGTCTTCCAGCCTCTTTTGCGACACCACATCCGTGATGGACTGAAACGACGGCGTCGGCAGAGTCTGCCGCGATCCAAGAAAGGCATTCCAGGCAAAGCTCAGCATCCGAGGGTTCCTCTTCGGATCCAGCCTCAGCGCCAGCGTCCGGACAAACGCAGGACATGAGTTTGCCTCCACAGACCGGGCCTGGATGTGCGGGCTCGCCGTGCATGGAAATTCATCGTGGGACGACTTTGCGCTGGACCGCGACGGCGTCAACTCGCCGACCGGCCCCAGGTACTGCTCCACGTCCCGTCTCTTGCGGTATACATTGTAGGTGCACTCATATTCAAACCGCACGCATGTTCCGCAAGGACGCGCGCCGTCACACCTGCGCTTGAGGTCGCGGCAGGTCTGGCACGCAAGCTTCGACCGTTTGCGCCCTTCTTGCCGAGTCATGGCAGATGCAGGATCTTATCAATTATGTAATGGCAAATATCTCTTACTATTCCTTTTTTTTTTTCCCCAGGCAAAGAGGCCAAAGTCCGTCAAAAGTCAGAATGAAGCAGGCAAGGAATAAGACACAGTGAACTGGATTCATTCTGCGTCTTGATGCCACGCGGGGACTTTTGCTAAAATCGGATATAGCGTCATAGCGGGAAAGACGGTAACGGACGGCTATCACGCATAGAACGGAAGTCGACTTATAACTTGTAGGGCGAAACCAACATTTGCTGAGAAGAGATGATGATGCAGTGTGAAGGGAAACTTCTATTGTTAACCTTTTTTATTTAAAAAAGGTGATATACTTTGTATATTGTATTCCGTACGGAGTAGTATGTAAGGTGCATGTTCTTAGCCTCGCTGTGTTACTTGAGTCGAGTAGTGCTCTCTGTACAAAGCAGTACTAAGAAACCAACCAAGAGGAATATTCCTACATACCTATAGTATGTATGTCAATTATGGACCTCGAAAAAGCAGCCTCAGGGTCCAAGGGAGATTTATTTTCCGCTATAGAACAATCAACCCTTGGTTGTCAAACGACGAGCTCAGGCCCAAAGATCCCCCAGATGGCGGTATTACCGCCTGGCTGCATGTTCTACTCATGCACATTGTCTTTTTCAACACTTGGGGAGTAGCAAATGGCTATGGGGTCTTTCAGGAATACTATACCCAAACCCTTGGAGAGTCTCAGTCCTCAATCTCCTGGATAGGAAGTGTGCAGGTCTTCTTCCTATTCTCCGTTGGCGTCATCGCAGGGCGTCTTACTGATGCTGGGCACTTTCGAGTCACTTTTGCATGTGGAGTTTTTCTCCAATTGCTAGGCATATTCATGACCTCTCTTTGCAAAACTTACTGGCAAATATTCCTTGCCCAAGCCGTCTGCCTTGGCATCGGCAATGGCTTCTCGTTTTGCTCATCATTGGCCATTCTCTCCCAGTACTTCAAGAAATATCGAGCCTTTGCTGTAGGTCTTTCTGCTGCAGGAGCCTCTGTGGGTAGCCTTGTATACCCCGTCATGGTAAACTGGCTCATCTTTCACGATGATGCTGGATTTGCATGGACTCTACGAGCCATGGGTTTCATTATGCTTGCGACATATGTGCCTTGCTTGCTCTAGTTCAAACCTCGTCTGCCGCCACGCAAAACAGGCCAGTGGACCGATACATCTGCCTTTACTGACTTTCCATTTATCCTATTCTCCATAAGCATGTTTCTCAACTTCTGGGGTCTCTATTTTGCGTTTTTCTACCTGGGGACTTTTGCACGCGATACAATCGGCACCAAGAAGCCCATAGACCTGCCCATGATTCTCAATGGAGTCGGCATCATTGGCCGCACTCTGCCGACTATTGTTGCCGACAGACATGTCGGCATGCTCAATATGCTTATTCCAATGAGTTTTGCCCTCAGCTTGGTCATGTATTGCTGGGCAGCGGTATCATCAACTGCCGGTCTCTATGTGTTCGCCATTGTTTATGGGCTGATTGCAGCATCACTACAAGCGCTATTCCCAGCCGTCTCGACAACCATGACTCCCCATCCCAGTAGGACCAGAACCCGGGTCGGAAATGAATATGGGTTTCGTACGCTTCTCGACGCTTACAGGTCCAGCCATTTGTGGCGCCATAATACAGGGACAAAAGGGGAGCTATTTGGGAGCACAGATGTTTGCAGCTTCTTGCATTTTTCTCGGTGCGCTTACAGCTTTAGGAGCAAGAATTGCAAAGGTCGGATTCAAGCTCAAAATAAAGGTATAGATTGCCACCTTGTATAGAGGTATATCATACGACAAATCCCAAGAGGGAGTAGAATGAACGATTGTTATCCTAATGATATCTGTACCTTATCCGATACAGTGAACAAGGTTTCCGGAAAAGTTCGTGTATTACAAACTTTAATAATCCAAATGTTTTCAAAAGCTCCCAAAACTAGATGGTATACATGTCTGGATGTGACTGTGTTGCCGTTATTGTAAAGTTCGAATCCATTGTGTTTTTCCTGTGCTATTTAATTCAATTCCAAACGCCATCAATACTCTAGTCCAAGGTCTCATCATCTTTAGTAAACATGTCCATACATCCGTCCTCTTATCCCCATTATCACATTACGAAAACCAGTGATCAGGCCATAACAGCGTCTGGTCGCCGTTGGCTCGCTCCGCTGCCTCCCTTCTTCGCACCCGGCCGGGCCAGCGTGTACTTGGCAAAGGCTCGCGCCAGAGCCTTCTTGCAGCTGACCTTTTGGCTGCCAACAAAACTCTCTACTGTAACGGCAATTGCTCGGTCAATGTCTTGTGCTGAGCAGTATTCGGAGAGACGCATTCGGCAGAACGCTTCGCTAATTCGAATGATGGCTTCAAGATGACGAACCTAGAACGCAGATGTTAGTATCGCTCGATGCCAGGTCAAGAATGTGTGTCTGTCAACTGATTAGACCTGAACTTACAGTGATCGGATAAGCTCCTGTTGCAAGAGATTCCCTTCGCATATCTGCAAAAAGTCGCGCTACTTTGTCTTCATCCATGTGGTAAAGTTTGGGGCTGCAGCGCTCTCGCGCATACAAGATGTATTTGCGCAGTAGCTCCTGCGGAATCTCCGTACCATCCCTCTGGCCTCTTGATGTGCTAGTCTGCTGAGTGTCCATTGCGCTGTCTTGTGTGGTAGCGGCAGTACCATTTGCGTCTGGGCGAGCCTGTGACAAAGGATGGCTTCGCCCATGAGAACCAACGATAAACCTCGCCAGCCGTTCGTCTTCAGACGGCTCTACCAAATCTCGCACAACACACAAGATATCGAAACGCGACAAGATAGGTTCTGTCAGCTCCACGTTGGCCGAAAACGGAATCATTGAATTGTATCGCCCTCCCATCGGATTGGCAGCAGCAATGATGCCGCAGCGTGCCTGTAACGTGGTCACAATACCTGCTTTGGATATAGAAATAGTCTGCTGTTCCATGGCTTCGTGAATCGATGTTCTGTCTTGGTCGTTCATCTTGTCGAACTCGTCGATGAGGCATGTGCCCCTATCCGCCAAGACGAGAGCGCCGCCTTCAAGCGTCCACTCACTTGTCAAGGGGTCTCGACGGACACTAGCCGTCAGACCAACAGCGCTGGCACCCTGACCAGTCGCAAACACAGCTCTGTGTGCGGTCTTCTCAACATACTTGAGGACTTGCGATTTGGCCGTTCCGGGGTCACCAAGAAGGAGCACGTTGATATCACCACGGACGTGATGTGCTCCTCGACCAGTTTTGGCAACACCACCAAAGAGAGATAGAGCAACTGCCGTCTTGATGTCAGTGTGTCCATAAATGCTAGGGGCGATGGAATTGACAATTCGGTCCACAATATTGGGGTCGCGGGCTAGCTTTCGGATCTCCTGCTCATCCTCCTCGGTCAAGCGGAATCCAGCAAGCTGATCGTGGGTTTTGACGACGTTGTTGGCCTCAAGAATAGTAGCAAAAACAGGGAAGCCGTTGCGGTTGTTCAGCTGAGCGTCGTAGTTATTTCGGTACACACCCGTAACCTCAATCTCCTCGCCAGGCTTGGCCTTGTCAATGAGATCCCACAAAAGAATGACTTCTCGGTGGCGGGGAAGACGTCCAGCAGGAACAGTGCCCGGAGACTCTTGCAGCGTGAGTCGCTGATAGTTGCGATAGACGGTCTTTTCCGAGTTCAGAGTAAAGGGGCCGCGAGACTGGCAGCTTTGGCAGAATGTGACCTTGACCTCGACATGCGACTCCTGTTGGAAAGGGCCCAGAGTCTCACCACACTTGCCACAGTCAAATTTGACATATTTGAGCTGAGGGAAGACACCACTCCGACGAGTAACAACACCGCTAACTCGCACAAGGCAGTTGAGGTGCGATTGACGCAGTTGTCGGAGGGTGTAGTGGACAGGCAGGTCAAAGATGCGGACGTGAATCTCGGAATGAATCCGTTCATAATCGGGGTAGTGCAGCAGCACAACATCCATAGCTACTTCATCAAAGAGCTTGAGCATCTCTGCAGGGGCGTTGGCCAAGAAGTAGGCAAGGATGGCCTTGCTTTCAGCCAGGTGCTCGTACGAGACCTCCAAAGACTCTGCGTTGATCTCACCCAGAGTCCGAATCCGGTTGCCATAGACGGAAGAACCCGAGGCATCGATGTAGGACGTTAAAAATGCCTTGAATTCCCGCTTGATTGTCCGCTGGACTGGAGGCTGAGACACCCACTCTGTTAGATTAGAGGCCTTGACATCGCCCAGAGCTTCGAGAGAGAGCTCCTCCTCCATGATGTCAGCATCCATGGCTTCGTCAGGGTCTTCGTCGTAGTGATGTCTTCGTCTACGAGGCTGCGCCGTCAGGTCGATATCGCCGTCATCGTCATCGCCGGGGAGGAATGCAGCTGGGATTCTTTGCCGACGGGCAACTTCTTTGTCTCGTCGGTTCAGCTGGGCCTCCAGCCGCCGTCTCTCGCCCAGGTCCATAGAGTCGTAATCGCCATCGTCATCCAATCCAGCGCCTTCGTAGACATCATCCTCCCTGTCTCTATAATCGGCCTCGAAACCTTCACGGAACAGATCGACATCATCGTCCGCCATCTCGTCAATGTCGTCAATGTCATCCTGGATCTCTGCCTCCTCCTCGATATCCTCATCGTCTTCGACTCCATGCGCAAAGTTGAGAGGCCCCGGTGGAGATGAGGGCAGCGGGCTGGAGCTCAGGGCACCAGGTGTAGACACATCGTCGCCATCAGGACGAGAGCGCTTGCGGCCTGACCGCGGGGCAGAGCCACGGTTGCCAGATGCAGGGTGATCACGAAGCGGAGAACTAGTGCTGAAGGTTAGAAGAGACGTGTGACGGACAGAGTCAATCGGCATACCTCATAGCGGCGGCTACCAATGGGTTCGCGCTGGTCGGCGGCGGCTGCTTTGGGGGTTAGCAGCTTGAAGAAAGAAAAGCGAAATCTGGCGATGCAGCTGCTTTGTGCCTTGTCGGTGGGGGCAACGAGATTAGGGAGCAATTGGCTGAGCTTTGTGCTGCTAGGCGTGCTAAACGCGCTGAAGACGCGTTAATTGATCGGCGCTAAGCCCGTTTAGCATCGACGCGTAAAGTGGTTTCTGCACCTCTCGATTCAGGCGTTCGTCATCTCGTGTCGCTATGACAAAATAATTCAGCAATATGTGACATGAATTCGCCGCTTCACGTACAGCTTATATTGTCTACTGTGCTATCGCCAGCTCATTGTCTTACTGTCACCCCGTCTACCGCAGGGTACCTACCTAGTACTTGGTAGAGCAGGCTTAGCACTAGGTCACTATACAGGGCCACAAGCTACAGCCACAGCCCTTTTTCTGGCAGCATTCGGCTCTCATCTCCTTTTGGATGTTGTCCATTCACCCCATCTCCAGGGATATCACCTCTTCTTCAATTGTGTAGTTTTTTTGTTTGCCTTGCGACCATGTCCGACAACGCTCCTCCACCTCCAACGGTCGAATCGTTATCGCTATCCGCTGCAGAGACAAAGCCAGAGCGTGCTACAGGCCGCAGCAACAGCTTCTCCCAGCAATCGCGGGCGTCCGACGACTCTCAAACTGCCGCTGAGTAGGTTGTGATTTGGCCTTGGCCGCCTGTCAGATGTGTGAGATGTGTCCTGCTGACGTTGACATTGATAGCTTTCTTCGCGACCAAGAAATCCTCGAAGCCGACGCTCGCGAGGCCCTGCCTTATGTACGTCTACCTACACCAAGGCTCTACATCCCACTATACACACAAATTTAACAATTACTAACCGTTTTGTCTTTCCAGAGCATCGAGACATGTACCAAGATCCTCGGTCCGCTTCGACAAAATGTATTCGCTTGTTTAACTTGCAACCCTGCGCCGACAAAGCCTGAAGATGCCTGGAACCCGGCGGGCATGTGCTATGCTTGCTCAGTCTCATGCCACGGCGAACATACTCTTGTGGAGATCTTCCAGAAGCGAAACTTCACTTGCGATTGCGGAACCACGCGCTTCCCGTCCAGCAGCCCATGCACGCTACGCATCAATAGCGAGACAAACACAAAGGGCAACGTACACTCTGAAGAGCCGGATGTGAACAACAAGTACAATGACAATTTCAAGAACCGATTCTGCTGCTGCGAGTGCGATTATGACCCCTTTGAACAAAAGGGAACCATGTTTCAATGCCTTGGGCTGGGCACTGCCGAAACTGGAGGCTGTGGAGAGGACTGGTATCATCCTGGCTGCCTGGTAGGCATGGGGCCCAAGTGGTTTGAGCAGATGAACAAAAGCAAATCCAAGGCTATACCCAAGGAGACTGAGAAGAAAGGGACTGCCCTTGCAACAATTACGGAAAAGGACGAGGCCCAGTCAAACAATAGCACAACAGAGGCCGCGGACGATGTGGCAGTTGAGGATGACGATGACGAGCCGCCGATGCCTCCTGGTTTCCCAGCTGAAGACGACTTTGAAGGGTTCTTATGTTTCAAGTGCGTGGAATCAAATCCATGGATTAAACAGTATGCAGGAACTTCAGGCTTCCTACCAGCTCTGTTTTCAGATCATCCCGCGGCTTCTGCAGCGTCGCCGTCCAACGAGAGCACGGCAACAGCTGCATCCAAGAAACGCAAGGTCGAAGACGATGATGAAGAGATGGCAGAGGCGAAGCGCATTAAGAGCGAGGACCAACCATCAACTATCGAATCTGCCGTAATGGAAGATACTGCAGCCCGGCCCACTGAGGATGCTGCTAAGCCAGGAGAACACGCTGCAGAGGGGGAAACCAAGGATGGCGGTCTAGCATCGTGCAAGCTGCCCAACCTTCCCGTTGCACCCGAAGGCCGCTTCTCTCTCTTCTTCAAAGAGGACTTCCGCGAGAAACTATGCCACTGCTCAGATTGCTACGGCAAACTCAACGCCCACCCACAGCTCCTAGAAGAGGAAGAAGTCTACGAACCCCCTCTGTCAGACGATGGCGCTTCCCAACACGGAGGCTCGACGCACGGAAGCGGCAGCCTGCTAGACCGCGGTGAAAGCGCCCTGCGCAACATGGATCGCGTCAAGGCCATTGAGGGCGTCATGGCGTACAACCACCTCAAGGAGCAACTCACACCGTTCTTCAAGCAGTTTGCTGAGAGTGGCAAGGCCGTGGGCGCAGAGGACATCAAGGCGTACTTTGCGAAACTGCGCGGTGACGAGCAGGGCATCAAGGAGGCGGGCGAGGCTGCGGCTTCGTCCAAGGAGAATAGGGATGGAGAAGACGATGGCCGACGCGAGCAGAGCGGGTATTAGCTCCGTCTAGCTGCTAGGGATGCTACTGCTGTCTCTCTTATGGAAAGACTGCAAAGCAGCCACAACGCACTTTGGCTTTGGTTGCCCTGTAATATTATATTTGAATGACTACAGAGCTACTGGAAAGCAAGGATTGAGAAAACACATAATCTAATATGACGGACGGAAAGAAATGGTCCACGATACCCGTAATGTACCTTTAACGAAATATTCATGTTTTGTTCTAAGTTCTCTTGGTTTCGACAGAATGATTGTCAGTTGATCAAATGCCATGCCCTACCACCTGGACCAGCTCTTCTCTTCCCATTGATTACATGTATTTACAATCCATCAAAAGCCCTCTGCTCATCACTCATGGCATCGTGATTCGGGTATACGTCATCTCCATTCTTATTACCCTTCATGTCAAGATTCCGTTGGATGCATCTCGTACTAAATCGGGTCTAACATTTCCACTCTCAGCCTCATCATCTGCCCGTTGATCCTGTACTAGACGCCGCGCTGAGAGGCCGAGGAGGCGGTATCGGTAGTATCTGGCTGTTCGAGTCTTCCCTCTGCATAGCAATGCCACCCATCATGCCCATAGAAGACAGGTGGTGCTGCTCATCGCTATCCTCACCCTGGCTGTCAACCATGTGCTGCTCCTGGGCGGCCCGCAATTCCAGCTCTCTCAGCCTCTCCTTCTCTGCCTCATCAATGATATCATCATCCCCGCTCCAGTACGGGTCGTCGTCTTCCAGCTCAGGCATTGCCATGCGCTTCCAAAAGCGCAGCTCCTGCCTCAGAGCAGTATCATCCACGCGTCTCGCAAACCGCTCCTCATCTTCATCGTACTTACGTCGAAACTTGCGCAGTGACTCGTTGGCGCGGCCGGCGTGAGTCTGCATCTCCCATATCTGCTCGCGCAGCCTGCTGTTCTCGCGACGGGCCTCGTCGAGCTGTGCGCGGTAGGAGCGGTGCCAGGCGGCCACGTCGGCGACGTGCTTGGACTTGTATTCGTGAAATTGCTTGAGCATGAGGGAGATGGCGTTTGCGTATTGCGAGAGGAGGGCGGCGTTGGCATCGCGGCTGTGCTTGGCCTTGTCGAAGGACTCGGAGAGTTCTGAGATGATGGTGTCGAGATTTGATTCCTGGGCTGCAAAGCCAGTACAGATTAGCATGACACGGAGCAGAACAGGGTGTTTGAATGACAACCCACCATTGATGTCGTCGGCCGCGGACGAGATCATCTCGTTGTTGCCCAGCCCCTGCGCCTTTGCCTTGTTGCGCACCCGCCCCAGGCCGCTGACGATGTCCTCGGTGACCTTTCTGTTGTCTGCGAGCTGCCGGCTCAGCTCTTCGACCATGCCGTAGATGTAGTTGAGCTCGGCCTGGTGTCCAGCCGGCGTGGGCGCGGGCATGACGGCGCCCATGTTGGCGCCATTCATGCCGTTCATTTGGAACTGCTGGTGCTGTTGCTGTTGCTGCTGGTGCTGCTGTTGCTGCTGGTGCTGCTGTTGCTGCTGTTGCTGCTGCTGCTGCTGCTGCTGTTGCTGGTGATAGAGCGCTTGCTGCTGGAGCTGCTGCTGCTGCTGCTGCTGAAAGTAGTGTTGTTGGAGGTAGTGCTGCTGAAGCTGCTGCTGCTGGAGGTTTTGGTGTTGTTGCTGCTGCTGCTGTTGTTGAAGCTGATGCCGCGCCTGAATCTGCGACTGTAGCGGTGCCGGTGGCTGTGGCTGCTGCTGGTGGTTTTGCTGGTGCTGGAAAATGGGATCCAAGTTGGGCGGAGTCGCAAAGTTCATGTCGCGCGTGGCTTGATCTTGGTGGAGGTTGTTAGCGAAGATCTGAGGCTCTGGGGCTCCGGCCGCCATTGTTGGGGCTTCCTCGGGCTCGCTAAGATGGTCAAAGTACCGCGACAGCTAGGCGTGGCGGCGCTGTACATTGGCCCCCTGTGAGTCCTTGCTGCTGCTAAAGGGCGGCGCTGCGAGAGACGGGGCTTTTGGGCGGCAACGAGAGAGATTCGGGCTGCCAATGGCTGCGAACAATGCGAATTCTTCTCCTTCGTCTCCTCCGCTCGCTCTTTTTTTCCTTCTTCCTGTCTCAGGTGGGAAAAGAATGGGTTGCGCGCGAGACGCAAGGGGCTGCCAGCTGGCTTACAGGTGATACAGACGCGGTACAGCAGCATCTGCGTGTCACTGGGCGGGCTGTATGTACACTGACTTGTGTTGGCGGGGTCTCTGGGCCAGCGCGAGCTGCAATTCGTCGCCTTGCCAACATATCAATTCCCTCTGTGCATGTCTTTTATGCATTGCACGTTGTGTATTATGAATTCTGGTTACCTGTTCATCACTCCGTTATACAAGTATGTAAAGCGTAAACCTCGTGCATCGCGGGGATCAAGAAGCCAATCACGTGCGATTTTCGCTGTGGATGAGAGCCAGTTAATGTGGAAAGGGGGGGGATGGCAAATCCAACAATCAGCAGTAGAATATCAAACAATTTTTTTGGTTTTGTTTTTTTTCTCCTCCTAGTCTACATAGTATAGAAAGTTACTCACTAATGGGAGCAAAGATGGCTGCCGTACCGAGTCGAAGAAGTGGCTTCTCGTGGCTTCTCGGCAAGAAATAAGCTTATTCCCAGCTAAGATACTGAAATGGAAGCGAAGCCAGCAAGGCCGAATACGAGTATCACAACGTACATGTATCCTATCGCCCAAAAGTATCAAGTAGAATATTGTTAAATATCTACTGTAATGATGAGAGGTATATCTATAATGCTACTATTGCTGTGTCGGCTAGATAGAGAAGTCAAAGCACGGATGGAGCACAACCGCTTCTAGGTTAGGTGAGATTGTCTTGGACTATGCAAGCCTATCGATCTCTTGGTTATGCTCCACAGAGTTTACTGAACATGATAGCAGATATTGATAATGTGTTGGCTATTATTCGTTATTGAATATATTCATTGCTAAAGAGAGTTGATTGTGATACTGCTTCCTTTTGCATGTAGTTGGCGCCGCATCTCTTGCTATATTTACAGATGAAGAAGTTGGGAATGGCATCTGATCACGCCGCAGGTGCTATTTCCCCACATAGAGGAACAACATGCAGCGAGGGCAAAACAAGACAAATAGTTTATGCACATTTAATAGGCTGTAGCGTCGCATTGCAGCTCAACGACTTCGGCATAGCTAAGGCACCGAGGCAGAGCCGAGAAAAGGTGATTAGAAGAAGGAAAAAGACCCAGGCGGAATCTTGGCCTATACAAGAAGGTCAAGCCTTTCATAGCTTTCGCTCTCAAGGGGTGCCTGTTACTCGGTGCTAACGAAAATTGGTACAGGTTAACGCTCACGTGGCGTGGTGTAACACGGCTTACATGGAAGGATACGGAGTTGATAAATACATGTCGTACTGAGAGTTTATGAGGCGTCGAAGTGAAGAAAAGAGTGAAAGAGAAAAACCAGATACCGTCACTAGAGATCTCTCAGCGTTGCACCCAGGATCCCATGAGCGGAGGACCGTGACGCCAAGCGAGCCCGGCGGTTGGCGGGCGGGAAATTACCACACCCTCGTTGTTAGTGTGAGGGTCCAATGCGGTGCCACCATTCGGAACTTGTCGACGGCGGCTGATGCTAATCCTACCGTGCCAAGATGAAGAATGGAGCTCCATACAGTTACTTGAACTCAAAAACACCACCGCTTTTGCTGCTTTATGGATTAGGGCCGGCCGCATTCAACGGCCAAGCGGACATAGCACATGCACACGGTTGATTTGATATCAAGTATCAGTTCATTATAGGCACCTACCTAGTACCTACATGTATGCAGGTAGGTGGCACTACCAAGTACATGTAAATTTGCTCCATAATGGTCGATACTCAATATGTACATCGGGCGTGTATGCGTCGAAGAAAAAAAAAATTAAAGGGCAAATGGTACCCAAAGATTGCTACCTTTGGCACGTTTGCTGGAAGCAAGGGGGATCGTCTGATTTAGATCGATTGTAGTGCTGCGACGCTGCATAGGTCGGATGATCTGCATAATAATGTGAGAAGCGACATGTTGGATGCTTCGTATATACAAGCAACTCCAAGAGCTGCATCAAGCTTACAGTACAGTAACATGATCAAATACTTCAATAATGTCCCAGACTACATTAGACGCCCTCCATACGTGCTCTGGGGTCGCAATATTTGACACGTGCTCATCACTCGCCCTCGATGCTGGCATCTCATTCCCGCCGGCGGACTATTACTAGCAAGGCACGCGCTCAAGCATAAGTGCCGTAGGGATATGGATATGGATATGGTTCGGCTCGCCGCCCTCTGAGTCGGGCCGTTACGCGCCTGAATGGAGAAGCTGGGGTTAATTAAGATGCTCCCTGATGAGGACCGGATAACCACTTTTTCAAGAGTGGAAGATGCTAGGTTCTTGGCAGGTACTGCTACTACTAATACCTACTATACATGATAACACTCCGAGGCCTTGTGCGAGCATGTGTGAATCTGCCCTGGAGTCACTGCCGACGGCAGACGGGCTGCTGCACGGGGTAACTCGGTGCTAGTCCTACTTTGTAGCGTTTAGCGGGCTTTAGGCCCGGCGAAAAGCAGCCCGCGGCGCATCGGGTGGCGGCTTCAGGGGGGGAGAAACCTTGTCGGTGCCCTGTGCGCCCCCGGAAAAACAACACGAGAGAGGCCCGGTGCGGGGGAGTTGGGGTCGCCAGTTGCGCAGGTACAGGGCGCTTAGCGCTGCGAAAGCCGTTAGAGCTGCTGAGAGGCCGCTGGAAGCTCTTGTTGAACCCCGCTCGTTTGTATGAGCTCATGGAATTTTTTTTAATTTTTTTTGTTTGTTTGTTTTGTTTTGTTTTGCAGTAGTATTCTCCCCCTTCCAATGCTGCTGTGCAATAAGAGCTTGTACACGTTTCAGATCATGTTGCTTCTCAGCTCGCCAGCCTGAGATCGAGCTTCTGCTCTATCGAATTCCCGCCATACGGACACGATTCCGTCGCCGGACATGAAGGACATGGACATGGACATGGATCGCCACGGAGGAGTGGGCAAGACGGAACGACATGGATTGGCCAACTGTGCGGCTCGCTGCTCTCCCCTGGCAACCGGATCGAAATGTCTGGGACTGAGATGACAATATCCGGACGGGCACGACTCTTGTCTCACTTCTCCTGCTTGGCGCCTCCTGCTGAGACGTCGCTCAAGCCTCGTTATTCCCATCAAGTCTCCTTGCAGGAACCTCCGGTTTGCCCGTTACCGCACGCTAGACGGCGGGCTAAGAAGATCCATTGCCAACGCCTCGAACCTAGCAGCCGACCTGCAGCACTTGTACAGAGTCGGTGGCTCGCGTTGGTGATCCGTTGGCATCGCATCTCGCGCCTTGTCCCAACGGCCAACCCCAACTCGCCGCGGGCCCCAGTTGCCGGGGTCCCGTGTCTTGGAGATATGCATGATCTATGCGTGCCCCTCCTTGCTCCTCGTCTGTATCCACATCTCCTCCGCCTCGAATTGGCCACTAACAGGAACTTGGATTGACCATGTCGCACTCTTCTTCTAGGCGGCGTGACAGCTGACGAGCTAGGCCCGCTGGTGGGCAAGAGCATCTGACAAGGGCCAGACATCGACGCTCTCCGGCATTCAACGCTGCCTTGGCCGAATCCATCGGTTATCCGTGTTTGCGACCGGGTACTGGTATAGGTACAGTTCCAGGTACAGTTCCAGGTACAGGTCCAGGTACAGGCATAGGTCCAGGTATATATATGAGATCGCCAGCGTCACCGCAGCCATGGCAGGCCAGCTGGGGACCCCGAGATCCATCCCTCCTCTCGCCATCACTCTAGCCGTCGCCATCGTCATAGTCGCGATGATGCTTCACTGGAAGGCCGCCCTGTTCGCGGGGCTGACCTCTGCAGCTGCCATCTTCCACAGAGATGGAGCTACTACAGACGCTCTGGCTGATTGCCCGGGCTACAATGCCTCCAATGTTCGCGTTACGCCCACCGGCGTGACGGCCGATCTGACACTGGCCGGAGCTGCGTGCAATGTGTACGGAACAGACCTGCCAAACCTCATTCTCCAGGTCACGTACCAAACTGGTGAGTCGCCGCTGATGACGCCGTCATGTTCATGTTACAGAGCTGCTCGTGATGAGAGCAATTGAGGCCCTGCGTTGCAATGAAAGCTTGGTTCAGTGAACTGATTGGTTACCAGCGGACCGCGTTCATGTCCTCATCCAGGACAAGGGCAACCAGGTCTACCAAGTCCCCGAATCCGTCTTCCCACGCCCCGGAGGTGCAATCCCATCGCAGCTGAGCAACCTCAAATTCAGCTACACAGCCAGCCCATTCTCCTTCAACATCACCCGCGCCAGAACCGGCGAGGTCATCTTCAACACCTCCCCAGCGTCGCTCGTCTTCGAGTCGCAGTACCTTCGCCTTCGCACCAGCCTGCCTGTGAACCCGAACCTGTACGGTCTGGGCGAGCATTCCGATTCTCTCCGCCTGCAGACGACCAACTACATCCGCACGATGTGGAATCAGGACAGCTACGGCATTCCTGCCAACTCGAATCTCTACGGAACTCACCCCTTCTACCTGGAGCACCGCCCCACCGGTTCTCACGGCGTCCTGTTCCTCAACTCGAATGGAATGGACATCCTGATCAACAAGGACGCCTCTGGCAATCAGTATCTCGAGTACAACACCATTGGTGGTGTATTTGACTTCTACTTCGTTGCTGGACCGACTCCGGTGGCGGCTGTTCAGCAATATGGCCAGTTTGCTGGTTTCCCAACCATGCAGCCATACTGGGGTCTGGGCTTCCACCAGTGCCGGTATGAATTACAAAAAATGTCCCTATACATGAGAATTTGAGCACTACAACTAACATGCGTGTGCCAATTGACAGATATGGATACCAAGACGCCTTCAATGTCGCCGAAGTTGTCCAAAACTACAGCCTGGCCAACATTCCCCTTGAGACCATGTGGACGGATATCGATTACATGGACCTTCGACGAGTCTTCACCGTCGACCCGCAACGTTTCCCCATGCCCATGATGCGCGAACTTGTTGACCACCTTCACGCTAATGACCAGCACTACATCGTCATGGTTGACCCTGCTGTGGCCTACCAAGACTACCCGCCGGCCAACCAAGGCCTTGATGACAACATCTTCTTGCTGCGCCAAAACGGCTCTGTTTGGATCGGCGTGGTCTGGCCTGGTGTTACCGTCTTCCCCGACTGGTTCTCCGCCAACATCACGTCGTACTGGAACGGCCAGTTCCAGACCTTTTTCAATGCCGACACAGGCCTGGATATCGATGCCCTGTGGATCGACATGAACGAGCCTAGCAACTTCCCGTGCAACTTCCCATGTGACGACCCATATGCGGCCGCAAAGGGTTATCCCCCGGCCCCACCAGCGGTCCGGTCACCACCCCGTCCGCTGCCCGGCTGGCCCTGCGATTTCCAGCCCCAGGGATGTCCTGGCAAACGGGATGGCCAGTCTCAGAAACTGCAAATCAACGCAGGTAGCGGCAGTCTACCCCTGAACTTGAAGAGCAGCTCCTCTGTTTCCGACAACAAATTGGGTAACCAAAAGGGCCTGCCCGGCCGTGACTTGCTCTATCCCAAGTATCCCATCCACAATAAGGCCGCCTACCAAGTCTCGTGGAACTCTGACAAGGGAGGTATCTCTAACCACACAGTCAACACTGATGTCATCCACCAGAATGGCCTCGCCATGTATGATACGCACAATCTCTACGGTACCATGATGTCCTCAGCCTCGCGCGATGCCATGGAGTCTCGTCGACCAGGTCTCCGGCCCATGGTCATCACTCGCAGCACCTTTGCTGGCGCCGGCTCAAAGGTCGGCCACTGGCTTGGAGACAACATGTCACAGTGGAGCTACTACACCGTCTCCATCCGTACCATGCTGGCGTTCACCTCCCTCTTCCAGTTCGGCATGGTCGGTTCAGACGTCTGTGGCTTCGGCGGCAACACTAACGAGGAGCTCTGCGCTCGATGGGCCTCCCTCGGCGCCTTCAGCACCTTCTACCGCAACCACAACGACCTTGGAAACATTGGCCAGGAGTTCTACCGATGGACATCGGTGGCTAACAGTGCCCGCAAGGCCATTGACATCCGCTACCGCCTGCTTGACTACATTTACACTGCCATGTACCGCCATTCCACCGACGGTACTCCGGCAGTCACCCCCATGTTCTTCAAGTACCCGAATGACCAAGCCACCTGGGCTCTGGAGCTTCAATACTTCTTCGGTCCGGGCCTGATCGTCGCCCCCGTCACAGCACAGGGTTCCACAAGCGTCAGCGTCTACCTGCCAGACGACATCTTCTACGACTGGTACACGCACGCTCAGATTGTTGGTGGCGCCACTAACCACCTCATCACCGGCGTCGACACCACGTCTATCCCGCTCTTCATCCGCGGCGGTGTCATTATGCCTCTCCGCATCAAATCCACCAACACCACCACCGAGCTGCGCAAGCAAAACTTTGAGCTCCTCATCCCGCTCGACGCCTCTGGCTCTGCCTCTGGCGAGCTCTACCTTGATGATGGCGTCTCCATCAATCAAAAGGCCATCACCCACGTCACCTTTACGTACACAAAAGGTCTCTTCATCCTAGGCGGCACGTTTGATCTCCGTGTGCCGTTTGTCATCTCCAAGGTGACCATCCTAGGCGGCTCAACAGCTGCCCTCAAGTCCAACACTGGAGCCAACAGCAATAGCAAGTCTTTCAATGTTAACTTGCCTCTTAATGGCCCTACTTCCATCAGGATTGGTTAAAGCTATTGTTTCCTATTTTTATATATATACTTGCAGAATGTTTTGAAATCTAGATTTGAAACACTGTGGGAGTCTTCTCACTCGCTTCGTCAACTTAAGAATATATAGTTGTAGCGCTTTTATGCCCCAAGGGTATTTCATGTATATATAGTATATCACTTGTTTGTATGCTTTTAAGCATAGCATGATTATGTTTTCTTGGAATATGAACAACTAGTTTTCCTCCCAACTCTTCTTCGGCGAGTAAATCTGCCGTTTCGGCTTTCGCTTGTGGACAATACGTAGCGCGTTGTACAATAAAGGGCCTGGCTGAATAAGAGAGAGAGAAAGGAGGACAATGTCCTTGCCAATCTCAAGAAAATGGATTGTAACATTGTAATATTCTTACGTCTACCATTCTATTGAAAAGGAACAGAAGTCTACAAGCCGGCCCTATAAATGACTATTTTGTTCATTCGAGCTCCGTCCAACATTTTTTTATGCTTGCTTGTATCCTTCTTTCTTCCCACCCAGCCATCAGTTTTGTTTGGCCATAGAATTCTTGGAAAAAATGAGCACCGCTCCCGTATCTGTGAGAATAATCCTCCGTAACTCCGCTTCTGGAGAGCAAAAGTTTGGAAACAATGGAATGAGAAACAAGACCCGCTGTATCACTGATTGATGCCTTTCCGATGAATTTCAACTTACCAACGCCACCCATGAGAAACAAAGGAAAATAAGACGAGTATGAGGAAAAAAAGGATAGAAAAACTAATAAAAGAACAAAGAAGGAGAAGAAGGAGGGGATAAAAAAAACTCCCCGTGCGAAGCCAAAGCCATATATGTAAACGCCGTAAATAGAAAACCTAGGCTTCAGAGCATTTGATGATGAAGTTATGCGCGGGAGTGACAGACAAGTTAAGGAAATGGAAGAATAAAATGAGATGCAGGATAGCAGACTCCATCGTCGTAGCTTTCGTTAGTCATTCTCGGGATTTGTATAGGCCATATGGAATCATGGATGCATGCACAAAGAGATCTGATACAACGGTGGCAGTGACGGCCAGGTATTCGTAAGCTGGTCACTTCAGAAAGATAATAAACGATCCGAAGTTCTTGTTCCTGAAAGGATTTAACAAAAGGGCTCATCCTTCTGCCATTACCGTATCTTCAACTGGCTTAGCTTCCATTACAGAAGTCTCTTCTGCAGATGACGCATGTTCCGGAAGGGAGAGAGTGGACTCTTTGTGCTCTAGCGCTGGCTGAGTATGGACGGCGATGCCATTATTCATGCCATCGTTGCTGCTACCGGGGAAAACCCCGTTTGTGGCGCATAAACGGTACTCGCCATCGCTTCTCAGCTCAATGATGCCTTCGTCAAGAGCCCATTCTGCCAGCAGCTTGTCGATGCCCAGCCGTTGGGCTTCACCCTTCTCCATGTGCCGCCCTACATGCTCAGTCCACTCATCCCACGACGTGGGCCCCTCGAAAACGGCATTGCATTCTTTCCTGGGGCAAGCTGACTTTTGAGGAGGGTGCCGCCGGGTGACCAGGCATGACTGCTGCATTTCTTTAACGTGAGCATCCCACTCGGCCATCAGCTTGCTGTCGCCCTTGGCAATGGTTCTTTTGATCTGGAAAGGAGCGTGCATTCG
Source organism: Trichoderma asperelloides (assembly GCA_021066465.1). Classification (NCBI taxonomy): domain Eukaryota; kingdom Fungi; phylum Ascomycota; class Sordariomycetes; order Hypocreales; family Hypocreaceae; genus Trichoderma; species Trichoderma asperelloides. The sequence continues at coordinate 173,904 of JAJKFY010000320.1, forward strand.
GCGGAGATGCTGGGTGAAGAGATCTTTGCGGTTGAACTCGTTACCTTTGCCCTCCATCGCGCTCTGCGGGCATGCAGAACAGCAATAGTATGTCAGACAGAGATGCTGCGAGGCAATGTGACGTTTCCACTCGTTCTTTGATCCAAATGTACTGGCACAGCCAGCAAAGGAGAAGGCGCAAGGGAATGGTCGTGTATGGGCGGCGGCGATATGCTTGCGGAGTGAAGACGTATCTTTGAAAGGTGCGTGGCTGCAGTGATTGCAGCGCGTCTCCTGCTTGGGAAGAGACCGCCGCGGCGCCTTCATCCGCAAATGTGAAGCCGAGTCCACAGCCATGGCACTAGCAGTTGCAGATTCGGCAATATCGCGGGATGAGTTTGCCTCACTGTGTCTCGATTCGGGGATGCCATCTGGGAGCGTTGTCCGGTGTTGTCGCACTGCAGGAAGTACTGGAGATGGCGGAAGCGCAGAAATCGGGGGGAGTGGAGGGAGGGCAGGGAGCGTAGTAGAGGCAGCAGGGACAGGAATAGGCGGGTGAGGAGGAGGCCCGTCGTCGCCTCTCGGCCGAACATGGCTCAGGGCCTTGAGCTGTTCTGCGGCTTCCTGCATCTCGGCAGAATCCTCGACGTCGTCCTTTGGCTTTATCGGCGCAATGTTTCGAGGGGTGGCCGGTGTATATGCCGCACCGGAGGGGCTGCTTTGTGACCTGTACTCAAGACCGTCTCGGGCTGCTGCATGAAGATACGGGTCTGGCTCCCGTCGAGTACGCGAAGGTGTCCCCGCCGCCAGCTCTCTAGCCTCCAACAAGATGCGGCCATCCTCTACTTCCTTGGCAGACGGCCGGATACCACCAGGCCCCACCAGTTTTTCATACAGATGAATCATGTTGTGAGAACTAATGTAGCCCAGGAAGCAGCAGACTTTATCATGCTGGACAACATTCCATATGGAGTGGGGCATTGATATTAGTAGCATGGTGGGGGGGCCAAGGAACATGCCCTCGACGGCAATGGCAGCGCTGAGGGTCGGCTTGTTCTGCAGCCACTGGTGAAAGTAAGACATATCTGGGCTCGCATCCCCGACGAACGTTGTGCAGACCAAGATCCGAGCCTCCTCAAATCGGAGGTCAGCAACGGAGTCTGCGTCGATAAGATTGTCTTCACGGGCACGACTGTTCTGGCCGCCGTCTGGCACGTCCACGCCATTCAGAGGAGGCGCAGGCGCTCTGCCTACCATTGATGCCAGCATTAGGCTGTGTCCCTTTGTGGGCGTGAGGGTGAAGAATATGGGCATTACGAGCGATGCAGTGGGAGCTGTGGCGGGGCTGCTTGCGTTTTGCTGTTGCTGTTGCTGTTTCAGGACGCAAATCTCTTCGTGTAGTCTCTGAGCGCTGAAGGGCTGCTGCGCGCTACTCAGCTTGTGGAGCGATTCGACTAGATAGGAGGTGAAGGAGCGTTGGCCAGGATCGTCACGAAGCTTGTGCTCTGGCGAACAGGCTGCAATTGCCTGTTTCACGCCGTGGCTGCCGGCAGCTGTAGAGTCCGGTTTGGCACAGGTATCAAGAAGTAAGAGGATGTCGGACTGGGCATCTTCGAACAGACACCTTACACCATCCCATTTGAGCTTGGCAGCATCTTCGCGTGCGTTGCTAAGCGGACAAGCAAAGTTAGAGACGATGGCGGATTACAGCGAGCATTTTACAAGGGTAGAGGAGAGGGAGGGGAGAATGTGAGAGGAGCCTGGGTTAAAGAGCGCCCCAAATGACTGCAGACTCACCAGGCCCAATACAGCTGTCCGTCGGGGCCGGCATACCCGTAACCAGCATAGTATATGATGAGGAGATGGTTGGGTCTTGCGTTTTCGAGAAAAGATGCCATCTGGACGCCGAGCTTGATGCTTGGATTTGGTACGGTGGGAATCTGCCAGCGCTGTGTGTTGAAGCCATACTGTTTCTGCATGACCTGCTCCATCGCAGAGACGTCCTCGTCTACTGTACGGTCTTCCTCCCAATTTAAGAGCAATACGGATACGTCGCTGTGAGGCGGACGCTCTGTCTGGCGCTGTATCAGCATGGCAGCATCCTGCAGATGGCGCGCAAAGGCCTCGAAGTCTTGTCGTTCGGCAACCGGAACATCGTGGACGGCGTACGGCTGTTGTTGTGGCTAGACATGGGTGACGGCATACGTTAGCAAACGATGCAAGATGCAGAAGCAGCAGTAGGGGAAGGGTTTGGGAAAAATAGAAGGAACACGCAAAAGGGAGATGAACAGAGATGGCGAGAGAGCGAGACTGGCGAGGCAGTTGGAGAGAGATGCAAGGCTAACCGTCTCGTGAGAATACTGCGCAGCAGGCTGGGGATTGGGGGCTGCCGCAGTGTTGACTTTGGGAGCCAGCTTCCGCTTTTTACTAGACGGTTCCATGGACAGGCTCGGCGAAGAGGCACGGCGAGACGAGGGAGACGAGGGAGACGAGGAGACGAGGAGACGAGGAGACGAGCCGCAGAGGCTCTGGAGACGTCGGAGGAGAGTTTTCCGGCTGGGCGAGGCCTGGACCTGGACTGCTGAATTGAATGCAAACACGACAGCCTCGAGAGCGTAGCAGCAGCAGCGACAGAGAAGCAGCACGTGGCAATTGGGGGAGGATTGGACGATGGAAATGAGGCAACAGGAGCAAAACGACGGCCGGCTGGGAGAAGCAGAGATGAGGTGAGACAGCAACGAGAGGACGAGGGAGTAAGGCTGGCCTTTTTTTTGGGGGGGTGGGAAGAGGGGACCGGCGAGGGAGTGGTCCAAGGCTCTGGCGAGGCTGTCAGTATTTGCCAGTGCTACGGAGCACCTCAATGTATGAAGTCAGTCGGTAGGGGCTCTGGGCGCTGGGGCTGGGGGCGTTCCAGGGAAGGGCCACGCCGCTATATTTTAGCTGGCGGGCCGCCTGGCTGTGCAGGGCCTCAGCAGCAGCGCCCATTGGCCGGTAGCCGAGGTGTTTTGACGGGGACAGCCCAAGCCCGGCTGAGAGACGCTGGCAGACGAGACGAGAGGCAGAAGCGCAAGGCCCGGCCGGGCTGGGCTAAGCAGCGCCGGGCTGGATTGGATTGGGGATTTCTGGGTCCTGGGCTGGCTGGCTGGTTGGCTGGCTGAGCTGCAGCCGCTGCATTATTGGATGGGTGGATGGATGCCGGCTCGAGGCCTCTGCTACTGGACATGTACATACAGGCGCTGAGTGATGGCCGGCACGAATCGAATTGGCTGGTGGCGGCATGCATGCAAGTGCCGCTCTCCAGCGTACATGGAGGGAGGTAGCATGACATGGATGACACGACACGGCAGCGTCACTCGCACGCTCTGGCTCTGGCTCTGGCTCTGGCTCTGGCCCTGGCTCTGGCTCTGGGGCCTGTCCTGTCCCGGTCTTGTCTGTCTGGATTGACAGGCAGACAGGCTATGGAGACGACAGAGGCTCGAAACGAGTTGACAGTCACTGGATTGCATCAGGCTCCGGGTTTGGCGTCGGCTGTAACAGCTCGTACCCAGTACCTGCACGGCAAGCGAATCGCCAGGTGCCTGCTCCAGGGCCCGACCTATGCACGAGTAGCATGTACCTCCGCAGCGCCTGACTGCTGAAGGGTTAGCACAGAAGACGACGAGGGGGGGCGGCCGGTGCTATTTGGATGAAACAGCGCAAGGCAAGGGTGCTGAGAAGAGGGCCTGGGCGAGCTGTGACATTTGTGTTCTTTTTCATTCTTTTCATTCTATTCCGTGTACTATCTGAATTTAAATCTGAGCTTGCATCTCGCTGGAACTCTGTGTTGTGTTGTACTGCAGTCAAGTGCCCAGGAATTGAAATCACATGCAGTACCTACTACTATCAATAGTACTGGTACATGTGCCTACACTGTAGTACTAGTAGCAGTACCTACTTGTTCGTGTTGCTGAAAATAGCTCTGCACAGCGGCCTGTATTCGTGTCTGTCTGGCGTCTCTTTCTGCCCCCAACATATTCAAAGCCATTCACACATCACAGCCAGTTGATGGCTTGGCTCGGCAAATATCCCCTTACTTTGCCTGCCCAAGTAGCATTTGCCAAGATAGGCACTCCGTATAAACTACTCTAGCTTCAACGCCTCCAATCCCGGCATGTATAGACCATTAGTCCACATGCGAGTGACTGCAGGCACTACTAAGCGCAGCGCACATTTAAGCGTCTCGAGCTGCCAGAGTCAGAAGCCAGCCGTACATATATCCTTCTAAGCTCAATGCCATCTTGAACACAATACCACACATGTAACAATAGTTGCGTAGGTACCTACCAAAGTACAAGTGAGGAATTTAGATGAGACGCCCGAGTGTCCCTGCCCAACACGCTGTCGTCGTGTTTGCGGCGCGGCAATGCGCAGCTTATCGCCTTAGTAGTATATCGATATATTTAGCAACGACAGCCAGCATGCATGTATATACCAGTACTGCCTCTGGGTCTGGGCAGCTCAGCCGTGGACAATCTCAATCTCGTCTGGCGCACTGACAGCCAGCCTCGAGACTACACGTAACACATGTGCTGAGGCCTGGTGTTACCCATCTTGCAGAGTTGCCGCACAAGGGCTGCTGCAGTGCCTCGCTTGATACGACATTGAAGCTCCTATACTAATGTACATGCAATCTATGTCCGGTCCTTAGTACGCTGTATGTACCACTATCACATGGACGTGGTCTATGGCGGTGCTCAACCCAGCAGTTCTTCAGCAGCAAACATAAGAGTCAGTCAGTTCCCAGGACCGCAGCCCCGGACTCACGCACCAGCTGCTGAACAGCACAAAGCTGAAGAGGGAACATGAAAGAACACCGGCCGTCCCAAACTAGTCGCGCGGCGAATTGGCCGCCGGCCTGCGTGGGCCGCGCGTTGCTCGATTCGTCGCCAGCGCAGCCGGCTTCCTAGCCTCGACAGTCAGCCCGGCGAATCATCTCGCAGCCTCGCTCGGGACTGCCAAAAGGCGAGGGGCGTCCACCGCCAAACAAAAGTGCGACCCTTTCAGTAGAGGCGAGGATGCTGGAGCCTGACTGCACGTCTGCCATTCGGCGTCGGGGCCTTCTTCTAGACTGCGCTGGGCATAGTTGGATGGAGCTGCCAATGTGGCGGGCATCATCAGGGTGTCTCGGAGCGGCTCACCGGTTGATTCTTTATACGTCGCTGCATCAGTCCATTGGAAAAAACGAAACGAGAGGGGAAGAAGTGGGAATGACGGATACGGCGGCCAACTCCAGCTGTCGCAAAGCCGCGCCGTCCCGTACCTTGGGACCAGTGGCGACGTGAAGCAATCCGGGCATGTGCACATGTAAATGGGCAATGGCGCTTTTGTCTCTGAGCTTCCCATTGGCGACGGCTTTGGCTTAGGAGTCGCATCACTACCGACACCCTACACGTAAAATTGCCTGCCTACGGACATGGCTCCATGTCAAGACTTTTTCGCAGTCTCGCGGTGTTGGTGCCAGCACGTTGCAGCCTACATGTATATCTACCTACTCTGTATCCTCTGCACGCCATTGGATCATTGGGTTTCTCATCTTTCGTACCTAGTAATTGTTGTGTTTATAGGCCACCTCAAGTCACATGAGTACATACAGTGTAAATATCGTGAGGTGATAATGCCATCACAGACACGCGGTGCCGTGTAAGTCGCAGCGCTGCTACGGAGCCGGCGGTTAATGTTGTTCATGTGCCGGCGAAATGCAGCTCAACTGAGACAAGAATCCCAGGTACCGTCGGTGACGCCTGATAAGACGGATGGGGGGGGGGGGGGGGGGGGGGGGGGGGGGGGGGGGGGGGGGGGGGGGGGGGGGGGGGGGGGGGGGGGGGGGGG